>SBIQ01000003.1:0-103600 GCA_014805555.1 Astathelohania contejeani | reverse complement strand
ATATTTAATTCTTTTAGATAATTCCTGTGATACTTGGTTACCACGCCATCCCATGTCATAACATAAGGTATTATTTTAGTTTTTGCTTTGTATAGCAAGCCTAATTCGTTCGCCAAAAGGTCGTATTATAAAATTTTTTAAATTTATAAATATTGAAAAATAATGTAAAATGTATAATCACAGAAAATAATAGTAACTATTTTTATATATATGGAATAATGAAACCATATCACTTGAGTACAGAAGAAGCATTGAGGATAGCATAGACGTAAGAGACCGAGTAGTAGATGCTGTGGAAAGATTTAGAGAAGCAAGTGTCACTGGATGCCAACCGCAGGCCATCAAAAAGAAAGATAAAGAATAATATATAGCATTAAGCCATGAATAAATGGAGATATGGAATAATGAATAGCTTATAATATTTTTATATTTGCCAAGGCTAATCTAAACATCAAATAAATTATCATTAAATAAATGGTTTAACATGGTATATTTTCATAACTTATAATACAATTCATTTATTTAAAGGGTTAGTGTTGTGTCTTTCTTTTCTATAGCATCCAGTGGCACTTGCTTCTCCGAATCTTTTCACAGATTCTTCTACTCGGTCTCTTATGTCCATGTCATCCTCAATGCTTCTTCTGTACTCAAGTAATATGGTTTCAACCGTTTTCTTCAGTACCATCGACTGGATGTATGTTTTATCTTAGGGGTTATATTGAATTCTTTAAGATAATTCCGGTGCTTATAATACAATTAATATGATATATCGATAAGAAATTAAAATAGAACTTTGATTTATTAGAAAATTTTATATAACGTTATACGGATTAATTTATAAGCCCCAATTATGAAAATTATTTCTAAAAAAACGAAAGAAAAAAGAGATTCGGAATTTGAAAAAATAAAGGAACTTTATAAATCTTATAAGACAGTTATGATGGTAGATATGAAAGGCATACAGACAACCCATCTCCAAGAACTTAAACACATTATGAAAAAAGATGCAAAGATAACGGTCACAAAAAAACGAATTTATTTGAAAGCCATCGAAAATAAAAAACTCAACGATTTTATGACAAATTGTACTGCAAATACATTTTTACTTTTTTCAAACAATAATTTTACTGAGTTGGTAAAAAAATTAAGCAAGATAAAGCTAATAAGTTATTTAAACAAAGGAGATATATGTAGCAAAGCAATTACAATGGATAAAGGAGTCGTAATTAAAGATAACGCGCCACTGCCAACACATAATTACAAAAAATTAAGGAGTGCTGGCATTCCCGTCCGGCTTGATGGAAATATTATTTTGGATGATAAATATGAATTAATAAGTAAAGGTGATGTGGTTGATACAAAAATGGCAAATATATTAAAAGTATTAGGTTATAAATTAAATGAGATTTCATTTAAGGTTATTTGTGGTTTGCAAGGTGAGGAATTTATAAAAATATAATTTCGTTTAATAGAAAATAAATAATAAATTTTTAAATTAATCAGTTAAAGATTTCTATCAATATATTATTTTTTTGCTTTTATTCCTAATTTGAGAGATATCTCTTATTAAATAAACAATACAATACTATTTATTTATATATTTGTCTGGATCAGACATTAATGACTTATGTTTCTCAATATTTCATTTCCTCTTTTATTTTTTATATGCTTCATCCTATGCTTTAAGCTATTATTTCAAGCATCTTTTTTAAAACAATTGATTAGCTATGTGTTATAAATCTTACAATTGACATCAAGCTTGATTAAATGGCTTTAAGAGCATCATAGCTCAAAATTCTAAAAACATTTTCATATAAAAGGGAACTCAAGTTCGAAAATTGCTTTTAAACCAAATTGTAAAAGTTAGTAGATTAAATAAAAATATTAACATAAATTCGTGGTGTAATAACACAGCATAATTAATGGAATGAGTATATGCAAAGTATTATAAAATATATTTGAGATAGTTTACATTTCATATCTGATTGTCGATAAGTATATGCTTAATTATAAATTCAGATATGATTGAAAAGTATACTTTATTTGAATATAAACTTTCACAATTCATGATTTTTTAAATATACTCAAAAGGTTCTTTTTATATTTTAAAATATATTCTTGGCCCAGTGCAGCTTTTGTTTCAATAAGACCATCCTTTCCCATTTAGCACTCATACACTTGTTAGTAGGAGCTTATATCGTCTATCGGAACTGGATCAACTTTGTATGGAGAATAGGGCACTTGCACCCAACTACTTTTAAAATCAAATCTTCTACTATAGTATTTTTGTAAACTTCCGTACGTAATTATGCCGCTAACCTATCGAAGCTACCCCATAACATACTTCCAGGAAATCTACGTGTTGCCTAATCTATACGCGAATTTTGTTTTTATATTTTCATATTTTTTTGTTTCTCCATATGCTCCTTTTTTGCTTTTAGAATTCGGTATATTTCGTGAGTCAGTAATTGGGAAACGGGTGCATAAACCAAATGCCATGAATATTTTATGCTTTTTAACTGACTTCTAAAATTCTTGTCTCCGAGAAGGAATCAATAAAATTAGTTTGTTGTTCATCTACAAAACATACACTCATGGATAGACAGTTTTTAACTCGGTTTCCGAGTTTGCACTTGCCCAACAGCTTCTAACACCCAAATCACTGGTAGGTTTTTATGCTAAATTAACATCATTTTTGATAAAAGTCTATTGAATATATTTATACATTAAAAATAGCTCACTAGCCTTGGTAGCGTGCAATATTCATCACTTATAAGGGCAAAAATGTATAATTGCAACGAAGAGAATAATCGGGAAATATAATAAATAAAAGTTGTTTCTAGTAAAAAAATTAAAAAAATACTCCATATTTACTTTGCAATATTTAAATATATTCAAACTATTGTTTTTTATTGATATTTTTTTATTTTCGTTTGATAGGAGTCATTGATCATTCATTTTTGATCACAGCTTGAACTAAATGCAATATTATCTTTTTTAGCTTTAAAGCCTTTCTTATTGACCACAAAAAATTCGTGAAATATATTATTTATTGTTAAATCTGGTATGGCAATGCCAAACATTTTATCGTATTAAATAGCTAAATGATCCACGTTTTTTGTTTTTTTATGATATTAATATGTAGAAAATACATTTTAAACATTTTTCATTAAACATATTAGCATGTATTAATGTTTTTACATTATATATAAGTTAATAAATATATGGTATTTATATATATGCTCAATCGAGCACCGTATAACTTTTTGTGCAGTTTCTTTGTAATTATTAATTGAACATACTTTCTCGTTGTGTAGTTTCTAAATTTTTGACAAAAATATTAAATAATAATCGTATTTAGCACCGTGTTAAACCAAATTTAGATGCGTTTTGAAGTTTTTATCGATCTTTTATATCGCAACTTTCCGTGTTGAAATATTTTTATATTTATTTGGCATTTTCAAAAATTGAAAATACACAGCCACATTCTCTTCATTTCTACGTTATGGAACTATCTTCATGTTCATGTACATTGAAGATATAATTTATCAGGTAGAACGAGTTGAATGTGTATCTTATGCTCAAAAAGAAGTTTATGCAATTTTTATTTGATAAAAGCAAAGACTTTCTTAATATATTAATTAGTTACTATCTTTTTTAATAACGAATATATATAAAATGAGTTGTTCTTTTAACTAGTCTATACAGATTTTACGCTAATACTTATTTTTACTGAATTTCTAATTACATAACCGGCACCAATATTTTGTGTATGATATGCAGTTTCCCTCATAAAGATATACTTTTTATAACCTTTTCCTGAATGAAGTATGTTATATGCAATATGATTTCTTTTGCTACACAATATCCACATATTTTACAATAATTTTATAGTATAAACTTTGTAGTGCAAGAATATGCCGTATAAAAATTATAAATACCAGGTGCTTGAAAGCTAAAAAGAATATTTAATGTAATTATCAAATTAGGTAAGGCTGAAAGATTAATAATAACAAAAATGATTGTTTAGTATATAAAAATGCTTGTGCGCTAATAAATACAAAAGTAATATGTAAAGTAGAATATTATATTTTAAAATTTTGTTATGACTATTTTAATTATCTTTTATTTTTGTTCTTTCTTTATCAACTGTAACTAACATTCAATACCATTATTATCTCCAAACTATTTTATGCTCTGAAATCTGTTTTCTTGGTCACATTCCATCTTCGATATTTGGTCTATATACATTGATATGTTGTTTTATGTTTTTTAAGTATAATTGATTGTTTGTACGCCTTGATTGTTATGATACTATTTATTTTTTAAACATATTTTTGTTGTTATTTGGCACTAAAACATTTCAATATATGTCTAATAAATTATATGACAAATGTTTAGTTTGATACAACAAGCCAACCCCATGCTGCATCCTTGTTACTTTAAAAATTTATCTCATCGGTTATTTAATTTATATTATAATTTTTCGTTTAATTTTTCATTGTATATTAATATACTTGATCTGGGATCATTAATCAAGATATTAGCTTATTCTGATGTATATACAAAAAATATCTTTTATTTTTTAAAAATTCTATATTAAATATAATGTCGTACTTATGATCGCTTAAATCTTTACTTATTTAGTAATAAATGATATATAGATCAAATATATTTTGTCTTCTAGTGTATTGTGCCAATATATAGTTTTATATCCGGTAATTAAGTGATCATGGTTTTTGAGTTTCATACAATGTAATAGAATAACGACTTTTAATATCAGTAACCATTGCTATATTGCATTCGCACGGAGAAAATGTAGTTTTTGTATACACCGGATCAAGATATATTCTGTACTTAACAGATGTCGCAGTTTTACGTGATAAAGCCAAAAGATGTAAGGTAGCGGCTAAATAATTGAGAAATGAGATGGATGGTTATTGCTATTTTAAATGAATTATATTTTATATTTGAATTAATAGCCCGTCACGATGTTAAATTAGGATGAGAACTTACTAATAGTTTTGAGTGTCAGAAACCACTGGATAAGTGCAAACTTGGAATCCAAGTCCAAAATTGTCTATCCATGTGTGCTAGTTGGTCAACTTACCTCTTTATTTCTCTTTGAGGTGGAAGTTTTAAAGTTTAGTTAAAAAGCCATCAAGTTTCACACATATATGGAATTTGGTTAATGTACCCATTGCTAAATTGACAACTCACGAAAATATTCTAAGCTCTATCTACAGCAAGGATTGCGCATTTGTACAAAAGAAATAATATGAAAACAGACCTGTGCTTAGATTAAACTAAGACAATGCACAGTCGTTTTACTTATATTGGAATATCTGCAGTAAGGGGATTTTGATAAATTAGCTGCACAGCTCCATATGTATATTAACACTAGGATGATAAAAGTTCCTTGGTTTGATGCTAAAACTACCAGGCTACAGGTATCCTGTCTTGCTTGCAAGATCGAATCAGATCCGATAGATGGCATGAACTTCGACTAACAGCGGTATGGATACTTAAAAGAAAAGATGGTCTTAATTGAGACAGTCTCTGCACTGAGTCAAATAGTTTAATCCATATATAAAAAGAGTCTCTAGAGTATAGACAAGGAATCTTAAATCGTGAAAGATACTGTTTAAATAAAGCGAGCTTTTTTATGTTAGATATATTATGATCTGCCAACAACTATTATCAATAATTTGCCTTGTTTTCTCAAATAACTCTTCAATAATTTCTCCTGATTTGTCTTCAATACTTACTATCAAATAATTATTTACTCCAATTATAAAGATTAAGATATATATTCATAAATAAAGTTATGCATTCTTGAGTTTTTATCTTTTGATGCCTTTAACTTGGCATTCATTACGATATCATCTTTTGGAAATTTATAAGATCATTAATAAGTAAATGATTTGTAGTAAGCAGTAATCCTTTTTGATGTAGTACCTTAAGTATTTTTTTGGCAATCCTACTGCTAAACGAAAAAAAACATGAGAAAAAGAGATGTATAGAAAAAAATAACATTTTAAAATATTTTCTCTTAAATATTTTTTAATAAATTATTCCACTAGACTTAATACATCAGTTTATTTTCTATAAAATATTTTTGAATAAACAAGTAGCACAATTTAAAAACTTACTTCTGATATTTGACTTATTAAGTATTTACGGTTAATGTATTAAGAGTTTTTTTAGATAATATTATATTGGCTTGATAAGGTAGTTGCGTTGTTTTTTATCTCAACTTTTTATATTTTTTATATAGATTCATTATTTGTTTTTAACTTATTCGCTAATTGTGCATTTTTAGAACTATAATTTAACAATTTGAATTATTCATTTCGTTGTTAATTTATAAAAGTTAGGAACAGAGATTATAGTCTTGAAATAGTCATCCTTAATCGATATACCATAAAACAAAATGTCGACAATAAAAGATCTTACCTGTGTTTTTTTAACATATATTTTTAAATTTTCGAAAGAAACATTCTAAAATATATAAATACTGAACAAGTTATATACGACTTACTTTTTAATTTGGGCAAGATGCAAATTATATTTTTGAAATTTTTGAAAGAAGGAAATGCAATTAACCCGATACTTTACAAAAAATCAATTTAATATTGTTAAATTTATAGTTGTAATATTATAATTTCCACATGTTTTGACCATATGATTTCATTTTTCGTCTCCAATCTATGCTCTATTGAAGTCTTTACAAAATATGAATCATAAATTTTGATATAGTTAAAAACGTAGATTTTCATATTATCTTTCTTTTTTTGGCATGCATCTGATTTTATTTGAATAATTACATGATGATTCTATTAACAAAATATACCATCTCATAAGTTTTTCTAAAATTAATATTTTTATAATCCTTTATAGAAAATTTTATTGCTAACTTATAGCTTATTTATTCTTTTCTTGATTAAAAAATCTATTGATTTATTAATACAAGTAATTTTAGTTTTGATATTATATACATCGAAGAGAAGTTGGGTTTAATAATTCTATTTTTTAATAAAACTATTAGCAAGCTTGCAAATTCCATGCAGCCTACACACTCTTTTAATGTGACTCGTTACCAAAAAAAAATTCTTGATATTTAAGATGAAAAGTGTATAATTTTATTGACTTATACTCTGAATATCTTACATTCTTTCAGGAATTCAATAATACTATACGAAGGTTTTATAATTTTACGAATTAAATTCTAAAGAGTGTCAATCACTCAATACATAAAGAATTACTTTTAGTAAGTCAATAAATTCACTCATATTTTCTCAACAATTGGTGGTGATAACTCAGATCAGCCGTTTATATTAATTATATTGACTCGTGTTTTCTACTCTGTTTTCTAATTTTACAATAAAATGCTACACAAAGAAATTCCATGCTTCTTTAAAAATTTTTAGTATTTTGATAAACCATTTACGTATTACTTTATAAATATTTCTTAGCCATTCTTCAGTCTAAATTTCAATTGAGGATGATTCTTCTATATATAAATAATTGCGTGTATACCCAATCATTTTAGTAAATTCTTTACTTCTCTAAATTCGCACTCTTCTGGAATTTTATCTATATTTCTAAATTTTACTTAAGTATTTTAAAAATGACAACTAATAGTCTATTTTACTAAACAATCTTTTTAAACCATAATAACTAATATTCTATTTTGCTAAGCTATCTTCATAAAAAAGAAAAGATTACAATATAATATAATTTTTAAAAAAAATACGTAAAAATCTATGATAAAAATGTAAAAAAATCAAGTATATCTTTCATAAGATAATATTCTTTATATTTTTATTTATTATATTAAAACGACTCAAAGAATATTAAAATTAAACATATATTCACTAATGGTCTCAGGAGTCGGAATTTACTGAATAAGTGTTTACGGGTATTTGAGTCAAAATCCAATTATGGCTGTTGTATATAATCAGCCAGCCAATTTTCTTCATTGCTTCTCAGAGGTGTATATTTATTAGGTTAGTTAAAAGCTATTAAGTTTTACTTATATATGAAATGTTTAATCATTCATATAAAATTGGCAATCCTTAAAAATATTTAAATTTTATTTAGGACAAAGGAAACGTATCAGGAGAAACAAAAGAATATGAAAATATAAAAACAGAATAATATGTAGATTAAAGTAGAGACATAAGCAGACGTTACGCTTGTTAAATGTATGTAGGTATGCTTTGGTTAAATCAGCTATAGTGCTCTATATTAAGTTTGACCCTAAATATCAAAATACATATAACCCACTTGCAAGCCATATCTGATTCAGTCATACCATATAGGCTGCGACTAACAGCGTTATGAGTATCTAAAAGGAAAAGATTGTTTTAAATTGAGACAACAGGATTAAAACTCATAGAATATATTAAATATAAAAAAGGTTATTATGATATATCCAAGAATCATAAATCGTGAAAGATCTTGTTTAAAAAAATTGAGCCGTTATTATTAAATTTTAATTAAATAAACAATTCAATAATCTCAGCATCAATTTCAATCTACAGTTAAAACAATCTATAATATTATCGATACTATAAAAAATTATCTGAATGATAATATTTTGGTGTTCACTTTATATCGACACAAATTTATCTTAGATAGCAAAAAAATATTAATTAACCATATAAAGGTTTATTAAATGTAATAGGAAACAGTTTGCATATATTATAAAAAAGTAATTATGATAATATTGCTACGAAATACCTACTTGTTATACATTATTTCTTTTCATATAACCAGCTGAACCACCTTCTCTATGTGTAAATATAATCCTTACTGGTTTATCAAAGTGCTAATAAATACATGAAACTCTAAGAATTTAATTGTCTTACGAAACTGTTAATATAATTAAAACAAATTAGCTGTTTACTAAGTAAAAAAGATACAATCTTGAAATAATAAACGGAAAAAGAATACCTGCTCATGATATTAATATTTTAGTTTATAGTAATTTCGCACTGCAAGATGTAGCACATTTTTAAATAATTGTTTATGAAGATATCATCTGATAAATTATATACCCCAATGGATTCAAATGAATTAACAGGCATACAAACTCGCTTAACCACGCTCCACTCTGCATTATCACGTCTACTCCCAATATCAAAATTGGATTCCCATCCATTTGACCATTTTAAATGTAAAATTAGTGAAATAACAGAAACAATCGACAGATTAATCACAAAAGTAAATCAAGAAATCGAAATAAAAGAAAAGGAAAACAAAGAATTATATGAGCAGTTAGAAAATATAAAAAGAAAAATAGGTGATAGGAGTATAACTGAATACACTCATCTAACAAATATAGAAATTTGTAAAGAATATTTAAACAATGAAATGGAGAAAATAAGTTGTATTTATCAAGGAATGATAATAGAAGCAAAAACAATAAAGGATGAAATAGTAAAGATAAAAAGAGAATTGGGTTTGGAAGATGGAAAAAATGATGAGGGAGATGAAATAGATACACAAAAGCTAAAAGAAATAAAAAATGAGCTGTTAGAAATTCAGGAAGTACGAAGAATAAAAGAAAAGAATAAAAATAAAACTTTAGAAAAAATAAAGGAGTTGTATAGGAAAATGAGCATAGATAGCGGAGATGATGTGGATACAAAAATTATAAATGATAAAGAAGTAACTGTGGGAGAAGTAGAACGAAAATATTTGGATCTTAAGGAGAAGTATGAAGAAAGAATGATGAGATTTACAAAAACAAAAAGAGAAATAGAAGAGATGTTAAATATAATAGGCGAATCAATCGAAAGAGATATCCCTAAATTAACTGGTGATGTTTTAAGTGAAGAATATCTTACAAAAATAGAAATCTTTCTTGAAAATTTGAAAAAAGAAGAAGAAATTAAATTCAATGAGATATTTGATGATACCGAAGTTATGTTAAAGGAAACATTGGATATATTTGGGATAGAATATAAAAAGTATGAAAAAAGCAAGAAATCCTTAAAAGAAATGAGGAATAGAATAAATGAATTGCAGCCAAGGAAAGAATTATTTCTATCCACTGTTAACTTAATAAAAAAGAGAAATGATTTTGTAAAAAAGATGATAGATTTTGAGAAAGTAGCTTCAGATCCTAAAAGATTATTTAAAAGCTCTTTTCAATTGGTAAATGAAGAAAAATTTAGAAAAAACGCCGTTCCAACACTTTTAAAAATAGAAGAAGAATTGATGAGGGAGATCGATTTTTTTGAATCCCGATTTGGAAAATTTATTTATTTAGGAGGGAATTATAAGAAGGAATTGGAGGAGGACATAAATGGTAGAATCATTAATAAAGCTGTGTTTATAAATAACAAATGTGAAACACCAAGAAAGAAGAAATAGTTAATAAAATTTATATAATTGTTTTTTGCTTTTTTATTTAGTTTGTATTAAGTATATACAATTATTTCCTTATGCCCTCTGTTTCTATAAAATCTAATTTTTCCCGTTTTAACTTCAGAAACATGAAAATTTCCTCAGATTCTATTCCCAATATTATTTCTTCTCCTTCATCTATTAGTGAATTCATGGCTATTTCATATCTATCTACACCCTTTATTACACCTATAGGTCTATCTTTTTTTCTATTAAAATGTTTTGTACGATTATAAAGCAAATATCGGTTTGGACCCAAATCGAACAAATTAAATTTGTTATTTCTTAAGAAAAAATAAAAATTATAATTTTTTGTGTTTTGTGTATTCTTACAGTACAAGTATAATACATCCTCTATAGTCAAGTCTGGGCTGTTGTAATGTCGTAATTCATTCGATGATTTATCTTTGGGCGTATATTTACCATCAAATTTTATAAATCTTGTCAAATATTCTCTTAACGTAAGCATTTGTAGGGTAAGAAAGAATCTTATAAAATTAATCGCTGCGGTATTTTATATATATAATGTTCAATAATTGGAAATCATTAGTTAAATAAAAATATACTGTCTTTAAATTTCATTTATAAAGTAATTTTAGAATAATGTATCTTCTGATATTAATAAATCATTTTTTTGTTTACTCACATGTTAAAAAAGTTATATAACATTTTCGTACTATGTTGAAATATATAAGTTTTATGTCTTATTCAGTATGAAAATAACAAAAATTAACAATTATGTTAAAATATAAAATTCTTCTATAATAAAAAGTTTGAGTTTAAAACATAGTAGAAATATATCATAAGTAAATTAAAACAAATAGCTGGTCATTGTAAAAACATTTTATTATAACACATGTAAATATATGTAAAAAATATATTGATGTGATCCGAAATTGTATATTTAGCTGAAATTTCATAGTAAGATTATCTATATTATGATTATTAATATAAATGTCTTTAAATAAACAAGATTTTAACAAATAAACTTATCAATTAAATAAAATGTTTAGTTTATAATAGCAGATAAATAAAGATATTTTTATAAAATAGTTGATATTCGGAATATATAATAAAAACTTACTTAAATAAAAGAATAATACTACAATTAAGCTCATGTATGAGTAAATAATATAAATTAAATTTAAAATAATTATAATTGTTAATAAATAATATACAGACATAGTATTTATTAGTATAATCATATTATTATGACTTTTATATTATCAGTGCTATAGTGTAAATGTACTTTTATAAATGATTTTGATATATTTTTATTATTAAATAATAGTATTGGTCAAGATCTTCATTTTCTGATGAATATATTTAATTAATTTTACAATTTTCGATGTTTAGCACAAATACTCATCAAATTGATGAAACATAGCTAATTATAAATATACTAATATAAATCGTCTGAAACGACGTTAAACTAGGACAAGAATTTACTAGTAATTTTTGGTGTAAGAAACTGCTGGACAAGTACAAACTTGGAATTCAAATCCAAAACTGTCTATCCGAGTGTGTGTTTTTTAGATGCCAACTTACCAGTTTTCTTCATTTCTCTTCAGAGGTGGGAGTTTTAGAAATTAGTTAAAAAGACATCACGTTTCACATATATATTGCATTTGTTTAATTTATATCACCAAAATGATAAATCAAGAAAATATTCTTATTTAGATCAAAGGAGGTGCATCTGGAAAAACAATGAATACGAAAATATAAAAACAGACCCGCGCCTAGATTAAACCGAGGCAACACGCAGACGCTCTACTTATGTTAGAATGTCTGTAGCAGGGCGAATACGGGTATGCCAAGTGCACGGTTCCATATGGATATTGACACTGTGATGATAAAAGTGCCCTGGTTTGATGCCAAAAGTACCAGGCTACGGGTGCCCTGCCTTGCTTGCAAGGTAGATCCGGCTCTGATAGACGGTATGGACTTCTACTAATAGCGGTATGAGTACCTAATGGGAAAATATCGTCTCAATCGAGACAGTCGCTGTACTGGGTCAAGAATTTTAATATATATAAAAAAATCCTCTAAAGTATAGCCAAAGAATCATAAACCATGAAAGATTGTGTTAAAATAAAGCGAATAATACTAATATAAATATATTAATGTTTTTTAATGAATTTATTGTTTTAAAATTTTCTTTATATTTGCACAACATAGGCTAAATTACTTTCCTTGAAATGGTTAAATATGATTTTTTTCACTTAAAAAAGTGAATATATAAAAAGTCGCCCCACCAGGGACTCGAACCCTGGACATTTCGGTTAAAAGCCGAACGCTCTACCGACTGAGCTAGTGAGGCTTAGTTAAATCCTGAATATAACTTTAAATATTAAATTAATATGAATAGAACATATATACAGAATTTTAATATTAAAGTATATATGCGTTATGATACCAGCATAGCGGTAATGCTAAAAAACAGTTAATAACTAGCTGTTTACTGCAAAAAAACGCTAATTAAGACTGCACACGTATACACGAAAAGGGTTTATAGCAGTTATATTCTCGAATGCTAAATAACTACGTATTTAAACGATCAAGAAAACCTAGATTGCATTTAGCTCAACAAATTTTCAAAAATGAAGAAGTTCATATACGTGTTAATATCAAAAGTATGATATTTAATTTAAATATAATCAGCAAAAACAGTTGATTGACGATAAATGCTTAATGAATAATTTGGTTTGGAGTTAGTATAACGATTCAAGGCAAACACCAGCTCGTTGAGACGCAAAAAAAATGGAAAACCGACATTTAAGTTAATAAGTTGAAGTACTTTATAAAGCCGAAACTAAAATGTAATTTATTTATATTATTGATGCAATCATGACACAATCCCACAGAAGTTACTTTGAAAAGATTATTATTGCACTAATCATTAAAAGATATATCAGATTTTCTGTATTAGTAAACCTTAAAGATCATCTCCATAGAATTTAGAGAAGTATTGAGAATGATATATAAATAAATAGTAAAATTAAAAAGCAATATATAAGATTGAGATGGTAGTGCTGATGGATGAAGACTACATATATAAGAAAACGAAGCAATAAATGTGGCAACCATTTATTTAAACAAATTTGATTAAAAACTTTTTTTTTAGACTATTATACTCTTGAATTACTATTTAGCATAATGCTTATTAATAATCAATATTTAAAGAATGACCTTACTTGAAAAGCACAAATAGCCAAAAAATTGAATAATGTTGTATTTAAATTAGAGTGTATGTTCTATATTTGATATAAAAAACAATAACAGTATTAGCTGTAATACTTTCTCTTATTAATTACAACATATTTCATTTTCATCGATAGCATGTTACCTTTAAGAGGCACGATATTGATCACATTACTTATAAGAATCTCAAATATACTCGGAAATATAAGCTGGCAGAAAAGTAAAAATCAAATCATTGGGGATTGTGCATAGCTAAAAATCACCATTTAATCTGTATAAAAATTTATCTATCAATATAAAATTACAGAATAAAAAGATGAGAAAAGAGGTCTATTTAATCATTTTTTAGAATAATATTTGTCTTAATAAATAGTTTTAGTTTATTGGTAAAACGCAAAACCTTATTTCTATTACAAAAAGATGTAATATGATTTTCAGATACGATTAAATAATATAGTACATCTCTAATCATCTATCAAAAAAGGTTAAAGAAAATACATGAACACTTGGCGCAAATAATTTACAAAAATAAAAGTAAATACAAAAAAAAACTTATTATATATTTACTAATAAAAATTATATTCGTAGAAGTTGAACAACGAAAGTATCAGGTAAAAGTAAATCAGAAGTCTAGAATATATTTATTTTTTTAACGAGTTGGACTTGTTTTCTATATGTAAAACCATAAAAATATTAAGCATATAGTACGAGATGGTTGAAACACACTATAAAAGTTTCTAGAAGTCCTTCTTCTATCAAGTTACATACCTAATACATGAAATTGATAAATATATTGAAATATTCTCTATAAACATTGTCACATTAAGCAAGATTATCGTTCTAAAAAAATAAAGCGGCAACTTATAGATAGTTTGTGTAATACATTAAGCAGATTTAGTCATTAAAATATAAATAATAAGTATGAATGTAACATAAAATGGGCTAATTGTTTTATTATAAGCAATAATGTATAATTATATTTCCACTTTGCTTATTCCTTTTCATTGTCAAATCGATTTCACAAATAAGTTTTTTATACTTCCATTTGACATAGTAAAAAGTTAAACCTTATGAAAAATGTTATTAAAATTATTTTAGATATTAACAAACCTGCAAGATAAATATTACCTAATAAAGAAAGCACAAGATATTTTGAGCATAATGTTATCAATAATGGAAAATGCATTAACAAAATAATAAATCTTTTTTAATGAATATCACATTCATTTTATAATATAATTTAAAAATCATATAAATTTACAGTCAAACAATAAATAATGTTATTTTATAAAACAGATGCTGTTTTCAGCTATCATTAAAAAAAATTATTGATACCTTTTTTTTATATTATAATTAATGGGTTAGTGTTATTTATTCGTGTTTTGTGGTCTGCGATTGGTATCCAGTGATACTCGCTTTTCCAAATCTTTCCACAGCATCTTCTACTCGATCTCTTACGTCTATGCCTTCCTCAATGCTTCTTCTATACTCAAGTGATATAGCTTCATGTGTTTTCTTCAATACCATCGATTGGATGTATGCCTCTATCGTTGTGGTTATACTTAATTCTTCTAAAAATTTTTGTATTACTTGGTTAATACATTGTCTCATGTTATAACATAAAGTAATATTTTAGTCTTTGCTTTATATAGCAGGCCTAATTCATTCGTCAAGAGTTTATATTTCTTCTTCTCCGTTTCAATAATTCGGAGATTATCTTGACTCGTTATACCAACTTCAACTAATATAATTTCATTCTCCTTTTTATTGTTAATAAATATATTTAGTCTGTCATTTTTACTAAAATATCAGTCCATTGACCCGAATTTCTGCTTTTCATTTTCCATGACCTCCTGGTCCAGGCGAAATAGTATTTTTTTTTTATTTTAAAGCCGTATTTAGTGAATTCTTTATACACTATAATTAAGCATTGGTTTTTTATATAAATTTACATATGCAATAATATTATTAATAATTATACATAGTAACCGGTCCATATCAAATTATATCATTTGTATTGGTTATACTTCAGTTAAATATTAATTATGCAATAAAAAACTTTAAAATTTTAATTTTTTTTATTTAATAATGCTAATCCAACGTAATAACTATTATTTGCAATCTTTTCATTATAATAAATATTAAATTACTTCTTTTGAACAAATTAAATTATGATTTAAATATTCAGTTTAAAAAGGTTGCTTCTATTATAATAATGATAATAACAATTATCATCGTGATAAATTATTGTACTAAAATATAACTTTAAAAAATATTTTCATTAAAATTTGCCTTTTAATTTTATATTAAGTAAATAAATGTGATATATCTCACAAGGGTTACTAAAAATATAAATAATTCAAGTTTAATCAACTAAAACATTTGATTTATAGCTTTATAAATGAAACATCTCATTGAAAATTACATAAAGGAATATACTAAATAACTAACGAAAATTTGCACTTTTTAAAAGAAGTATATGAATATAAGTAGTATCATCAATGATAAAGAACTAAAATTTAATAGGAAGCATATATAAAATAATATATTCTTTTTATCCCATGAAAATAAAATCTTCGCTCAACGACATTCAACCATACTTCAAATCAAATAAGAAATTATATGAAACAAAAGATTTATTGACACCTGCACAGCCACAAATTAAAGCAAAGAGTAAATGGACAGAAATGAAATCACCACGACTCACTTCAGATATCGAAAAGGAATTATTTTTAATTAAAAATCGGGATTTGGTTTATTCTGCTGAAATGCATCCGGTTGAAGAGCTTCGTGAATTTCAAATTGGAAAATTTGTCAAAACAAACAAACAATTTTATCATTAAATAAATTAATTTGCCCCTAACATGGACACGCCACAACAGATCCTATCACAGCTGATCGATACTGAAGATGTAGCACAATTTTTAGAAGTATTGCCAAAATTTGCCAAGGAGCTCTCTTCGATACCACCTCGTGACAAATGTACACCTAACCAATTTATTATGCAGAGTTTAATGCGCGTGGCTATTTTATGCACAAACAAACAAAACCAGGAAGTAATAAAAATAATAAACGAGGAAATGCTATACCTAATTGAAGCACAAGAACGAACATATGATAAATTACAATCAAGACTTATATATTATTACTACAAAGCATTAAAGCATACAGGTGGTGATGACTCTATAACTCAATACACCAACCTTTTTACAGCATTTATTTCTCACCGTGAAATGGGTAATAAGGAATCCACAGCGATGCTTGTAGGAATAATTCTTGATTTGCTTACTAACAACCATTTCTATGAACAAGCAGAAATGTTTATATCAGAAGTAGATATAAATATGCTTTCTACAATTCATTTAGCACGATTTTATTTCTATAAAGGAGTTATTGCCATTGTCAAAGGAGAACCACAATCTTTGGAATATTTTCAACACTCACTAATATTACATTTTAGTAAAAAGGCAGAAAAATATAGCATACTATCAATGATAATGAATAGCCAATTTGAATTATTATCCAGATATAAGTGGAAAGAATATCTACAGCCATATCATGAATTAGTCAGAGCAGTTAAGTCAGGTGTACTTGATAAATACACAAAAATTTGTAAAAAATATGAAGAAGTTTATAAACAAGATGGAGTATTTGTATTAATACAAAGATTGACTAAGAATGTGCTTGAAGAAGGAATAAGAAGAATTTGCTTAATTTATTCACGAATTACTATTCAAGACATGGCTGTTATATTAAAAATGAAAATTGAAGAAGTTAAATTTTTATTACTCAAAAATATAAAGAATGGAAGTATTAATGGAATAATACAAAATGGTATTTATATAGGATTACCTAATAAAAAGAAGAAGATTTATTTGGGATTGGGAATTAGAGAGAGCATCAATTTAATTGATACTATGAATGGTATGATGAAATATCCTGAACAAAAGAAGATATGTTTTGAGAATATGAATATTATGGAAAATGGCTATAGCGAATATGGATTATAATATGTCTTATTACTTAATTATTTTAAAATGTGTCTTATTAGTGGATGTCAAATGAATTCCAATACTTTTTTCCATCAACATTAAATAAACAAATCTTATTTTATCTCCTGTCTTTATTTCTTCTGGATTCCACCACGTTATAAGGCATTCTGAATCCCCATGTAAGTCATGGACTATCATTTTAATGTATCTTTTTAATACCACTTTTGTTTCTTTTTTATGATTTGCTTCTTCTCTAAGTTTCTCTATCTTTTCTATTTCTTTTTCCAAGTTTCTTTCTTCAACTCGGGATTCATAATTATCCACACGTATTAAATACTTCTTCTCCACTAATCTAACTACTTTTACTTCAATACAACTTACTGGTCCACCCCCTTTCTTTATTTTATCTATGCGAGTAATAAAGCTAAGTTTATTTTGATATCCCAAATTCTTTTTACCCTTACGATCAATTCGTACCCCATTTCCACGAAGTTTAATACCAGGCTCCTTTAACTCCTCGATTGGCGTTGCTGTGCTAAGAAGTAATTCAGCACCAAATACTTTTAATCTTGTTCCCACTCGAAATTTTTGAGATACTATTCTCCGAGCAATTTCATCATCCACCTTACAATATATTCCATAGTATCCATCATATACAGTTATTAAATAATCTCCTCGTCCGACCTGTTGTATTTCTACAACAAGTAAAATCATATACTTCCAAGATATATCATCTCCCTCTACGATTCGCCTTAAAATAGAATACTCTTTACTTTTTCTTATATTCATTTGCTCTATTATCTTTTCTTGAAGCACGACTTTATCTTCATTAGCTATACCTCTCATATACATACTCATCCATGACCAACGAAACTGTTGATTGATCCAAAAAAGCGGTTCATTTTTATAAAATTCCTTTATATTTGCATAAATATTTTCCATCTTTTTTATATATAATTCTTCTATCGATTTATGCCCGATTTCCGGCTTATTGAAAGATCTTATTAGACCTGAATCTACAGAAAGTCTTTTTTGTGATACATTAGGACTTATCTTTCTTTTATTATTAAGTATGCCATTGCCTCCTTCTTTTCTCAATTTTATTATGTTTTCTAATTTATCATCGATTTCATTTAAATTAAATTTAACCTCTTTTTCTAAATTTACTTTTTTAAGTGATTCCTCAGAAATCTTAATAATTTTGTTTGTGGCTGTTTTAAATCCCGTTTCTATTTTTTTCTCTACAAAAATATTATTTGGAGAATCCAATATACCATTTCTATTCTCATCAGATGATACAACTTCATCAATCTCACTAAAGAAATCATCAATAAAGCTACTATTGTCTTTTGTGTCTCCAAGAGAAGTTCCATGGATTGATCCGCTTACTCCCTCCTTAGAGGCTTCCTCCTCAGATAAAAAACTTGAAAAACTCAATGAAGTATCTTCGTCAGTAATTCCGTTGTCTTCATCGTTAAGATCCGAATTAAATGTGCTGAATAACATTTCGTCATCTGTTTCTGATTCTGTAAAATATGTTTTTTGGCTTAGTGTCGGCTCATCTTTGTTTTGCATAAATTAATATAAAAAATACTTAAAGGGGGAAAATAAGTAATTATGCAATATATGCCAAGCATAAAAATTAATAATATCGGTTCGTATACCCATTTAATATAATGTGTCTTATGACATTGTTTTATAAATAATTATATCTCTATTTATATTATTATAAGATCAACTCATATGAATTGAATTATAAATGAATTCTTTGTCATTTTAATTCAAATCATAATATGCATAAATAAAATATGAATAATTGTATTTATTTAATTTTATTTATTCAAAACAACTAAATTATTGATTTTCTGGGATAATATATGTATGTTCCGATTCAAGTACATTTAAAACGCGATCTAACATTCCTGGAACACCTGGCCACTCTATCTTGCTGATTGCCTGTGAAAAATCTAATTTTTTAAATTCTTCTAAAACAACAGGATCTATCTTTCTATCAACTATTGTTCCAAGAAAAGTCGAATAATCCATTTTCTTGTAATCCAATATAACCATTTTAATATGACCAGTCATATTCCGGGAACTAAAATAAAATGTACCTGTAGATAAAAATATTACAATGGGTTCATGACAAGGAGCATATTTGTTAAATGTAGGTATCTTAATTATATTTGTATAAACATCCTCTCCTATAGGAAAAATTAAATATTCACGCTTCTCAAATAATCCAATAATACAATTTTTATAGATAAGAAATACGTACTGATCAAAAAAATCATAAAAAATAAATGAAAGTAATGCATTTAACGTAGAAAAATCAGTGGTATCTTTGGGTACTATAATACCTTTATCTATTTCAATAAGTTCCTCATACAAATAATATTCATCCTTTTCTTTGACTATCCTTCCGAATCCATCATTTATGAATTTAGAATTGCGTTCTTCGAAAAAGTCCTTTTTAAGAAAAAATACTTTAATCGGATAAATTGCAGGATGATTTCCATATAAATAAACTAGTTTATTGTTGCTTGATATTCTAATTCTAAATGGTTTATATAGCAATGAATTGATGATTTTGAAAAATTCGCTGGTGGTTGCATCTATTTTATCTAATTTTTGGCCATAATAAGCTTCTGATCCTTCTACCATAAAAGTATCACTCTCTTTATTTGGAATAATGATTCTATCGTATTCATATAACCCTCTTGGTGCATATCGTAGATTATGAGAAGAAATATATGTGAAAGCCTGATTAAATCCGGAAAAATATAAGCCATTATAAGAAAGACGTGTAAGTGTGACTATGATTAACCATTGTAATAAGTTGTTAATAGTCATGCGAGGGCTAATAAATGAAAGGGGTGCTAATGAAAGGAGTGAAAAATAATAACTATTGGTTAATATCTAATAAAGTTGATTAAATTAATCAGTATTAAAATAAATAATAGTGCAATATAATTTTATATATGCAAATTATTATTTTTATCAATAACTACTACTATTTTAATAGAGTTTACTAACAAGTCATAACAGTTTTTTGTGAAAGGTTTGGTTTATATTTTTTATAAGCTTTAAAAAGATGTTTTATTACTAATTTATTTAATAGTATAAATTTAGATAAAATAAAAATATGAATAAAGTATAAGTGGAATTAAAAGATTTTTATTTTTATTTTTAATTGAAATTCTTATCATAAACTTCTAAGTAGATACAAATTGATAATCTCTTGTTTTATCTAACAACTACCATACAATTTATGATTACATTTAATGGCAAATAAATAAGGCTTTAAAAAACTACGATCTCATTCGATCCAAGAGGTCATGGAAAATGAAAGAGCCGAAATTCGGGTCGATACAAGAATAAGGACTGATATCCTAATAAAAAATAATAGACCAGATATATTTATTTACGATAAGAAGGAGAATCAAATTAAATCAGTTGAAGTCGGTATAACGAGCTGAGATGACCTCCAGATTGTTGAAACGGAGAAGAAGAGGAAATACGACTTTTTGAAGAATGAATTAGGCTTATTATACAAAGCAAAAACTAAAATAATACCATATGTTATGACATGGGATGGTGTGGTAACCAGGTATCACAGGAATTATCTTAAGAAATTAAATATAACTCCTACGATAGAAGCATACATCCAATTAAAGGTACTGAAGAAAACTCTCGAAAATATATTACTTGAGTACAAAAGAAGCACTGAGGATGTTATAGATGTAAGAGATCAAGTAGAAGATGTTGTGAAAAGATTCGGAGAAGCAAGTGCCACTGGATGCCAACCCCAACCGCAGGCCATCGAAAAGAAAGGTAAAGAAAAACATAACACTAACCCTTTAAATAAACTAACTGCTACATTAGTAATATGATAAATTAAAATATAAGTATAACATGCTAGGACAGCTTGCAAATAGTTAAAGCTAAAAAATAAGAAGCATAACCCTTTAAAAAACAGATTGAATCTGCTATTTAAAACTCAAACAAAATTAAATCATATGTTATGACTTGTTATGATAGTAACAAAACACAGCAAAATAATTTAAAAGTATTAATTTCTCAATAAAAGCAAATATCTAATTAATATAAAAAAGCCACTTAAGACCGTATTTTCAGAAAATAAGAAACATATTGAAAATAAAATGGAAGCAAAATATAGAATTAAAATAAACGTATAAGACTTATTAAAGTATATATAGTTGTTTATCACACGCAAATAGAAAATAAAAGATAAATTATTTTTGAAACAACATAATTCTTGAATTGGAATAAAATAAATATTGTAAATAATAAATTAAATACAATTTCATAATTTAATAGTCTCCTAAAATATTCAAAAGATAATTTTCACATTAGAATAATCTGCGAATATTTTAATTTTATAACAGCCATCTCCGATCATTTCATATATTACTATCTATTATAGTTAATTCATATTGCAACCAAAAAAGTATAATAAGTCAAGGTATTATATAATTACATATTAATATTCTAATATAAATAGAGCCGTGTTGTGACTTATCTGGAGATTACTTCATCGTAATTTAAATTGAAATTTTTGTGTGTTTTCTTAATTTATTTATCAAAATATATTTTCATAATATTGAATATTCTTGCTTTTTCCATATTTATCTCTTTTTTATAGATATATTATTCTGATATTTTCTTTATTATTTACAATAGATGTCAAAAATGCACGGAATTCAATGTCTTTTTTAGTGATTTTAAAATTAGACTCTTCAAAAAATAATTAAAAAAATATCCAATAAATATTTTAAATGTATAAGCAGCTTGATATTGTAATTTCAAACGTGCACTTTTCGTCTTGCTAATAATTTAAAACTGTTATTAAATTCGCATTCTTTTTAATGTTTTTTAAAAATTAAAATAGGAAATGATATATGTTTAAGTAATCAAAATAAAACACTTCATTGTGTTATTTGCAGTTATTTACGTCGAATATTTCTTTAATTAATTTTATTTAGTCATAACATTTATCAAAATATGCAAAAAATTATTACATGAAAAGTTATATGAATATAAACCACTGAGACCTCAATCCACTTCTTAAGCCGTATGTCGATACATTCAAAATGTAAACGTGACTAGATATATCATTAGAATTGATGAAAGTAAAAAATCGAATTGATCTTTTAGTACTAGTTATAACGAAGGTTGAAAATCAATTGCACCAAAAGAAACTTTTAGCTTTCTTTTCTTAAATAGATTATTTTTTAATTTAACTAAATATAGAAATTATAAAAAAAGAAGAAAAAATACATGTAAATGCTAGGATGGAAACATTTAATAAACACAGTAGATAGTATATTTTTATTTACTATAAAATCAAAATAAAATTATAAACTAAGGCTTAAAAGAACAATTATTAAATAGTTGCAATGAAAAAAATATAAGTCATCTAGAAACATTTGTCTTATTTGATGAAATTAGTTTTAAATTATTGCATATGGAATTACTTGGGATTGTAGATATTTGCAAAGGATAATTTAAAAAAGCAAGTATTTTAGATCTCGAACATATACAAAAAATGTAAGAAGATTTTAGAGATTAAAAATTGAAAAATAATCTTGTAATAAAATTCTTATTGCATATAATATATCAAAATCTGAACTAATTGAATAGCTATGCATTTAAGGTTTATATATTTGAATTATTAATTTACAATTAATTAATTCCATCTTTTAATATTTGGATTAGTCAATAAAATTATTTATTTGGTTTGATTATTTTAATTACATAGCCTCCTCAAAGTTATTTAAAAAATATAAATATCTATAATACTGTTTATTTTCTATTTTATAGGATTTTTAATAAACTATCTTATATATCTTTAATCTTCTATTTATTTAAATCTTTTTATCTAACAAATATTCAATTCCACACTCCTCAAACTCATCCTTAGTATAAGTCGGAAATATTTTGGAAAAAATAGCACCGCGGAAAGGATCAAATCTTGGATCCTGTGCAACCACGACCTCTATTTTGCCATTAAATGAACACTTCTGTATTTCTCTTTTTATTCTTCCTTCTAGGTTTTGAATTCTAGAAAATCCCCCAGTTAAAAAAACCCGTTTTAAATTATATTTTAAACCAATCTCTTCAAAGATCTCCGTTAATCCTGGCTGTTGCAACGATATTATAGAAGGTGTAAATAATACTTCGGGAACCTGCATCAGTTCAATGTTAAGATATACTCCTTCTCCGAACATTTTATCTTCTGGCAGATCATATCCTGTAATACCATTTGTTTCTGGGTTGTATAGATGATCTCCTCTTAGTATTTCATATATTTTATATTCATAGGGAACAAATTCGGGATCATAGCGTAGGAGAATATCAGTATATTTATCCAGTTCCTTTTCTAAATCCCCATCGGAATCTTCTGCATCCATTATTTTAACTAGAATTGATTCTTCCTCAGGCGATAAATCCTCAGATCCCATTTTCTGCTTTATTGCGTATTCTCGACTGCGCTTATCCAATAGATTCTTTCGAATTCGTTCTTTTTGCCTCTTTTCAGCCTTTAATTCGCAATGTTTATTTTTTATTTTTTGTAAATACGCATCTAAATCATTTCTCCGTTCATATTCTTCTTCTTCTGACGAAATAGTTTTTTTAAATATTTTAAAATATTTTTCAGATTTAATTTTTGCACGGTAAATACTCGAATAGTAAATCATTTTGGATCTTCTTTTTTCTTTTATTTCTTCTTTAGTTAATACCGAATCATCCTTGTTAAGTAAATCAATGTTAATAATACAACTACCATTGTCTTTCTCTTCATCTGTTTCATTTTTTAATTCTTCATTTATCTCCCCATTAGAATCATTTTTATTGTTCTTTTTTGCCCGAAAATTGAATGCATTTCCTGTATTTCGCCGGGTATTCACCTTATTGACTATCTTCCCCAAATATACACCCTCTCCATTCGTCCGTATACGCTCTGCCATATCAAGTGTCTCTTTTTTATAATCGTTCGCACATTTCAGGTACTTGAGTAATTCTATTCCACTTTTTATTTTTGTAGAAGGTTCAATTAGTTTCGTCCTTATAAGCATCAGTAAATATTCTAGTGCTTGTGCTCCGCCAAAATTTATTTTATATCCATCAATTATTCCCATCTCGTTGATTAAAATAACCGTGGTCGAATTGTGTGACAAGTCTACAATAAGATCAATCATTCCAACAGGAGCAGGGTTTGATATATTAAAAAGATATGAATATACAGCATCCACACCAAGTTGGAGTTTATTACACCCATATACTTCGAACATAAGAGAAAGTGTCTGTTTGCGTAGCATACGAGGATTATACAGACACTCTGTTATAATAGCCTCATATACACGGTCACATCGCAAGTATTGGAATATTTCATCAAATGTGTTTTCCATATTCTCATAGTTTGCTACTAATTCACCTTCAAACATTGTCTTAACAGTTGACTGTGGAATAGGATCAAGACTTACTGCATGCTTGGATTTATAAAAGCGGTTTTTAAATACCATTTGCGGGCGTGATCCCTGATACCCAGCTTTACACTCATATGATCCATTATCTATAACTATTGTGGTGCCAGACTTGGGAGGATAAAATGTATTTGGTGGCTCTATAAGATCTTCGATGTTGATGAACATTTGGGGTGGTCATACTTTTCTATTTTAAAGAACTATGTAATAAAATATGTGGCTATAATATTAGCCACCCGACATGTAATTATAAATTAGAGTAAATATAATAAACAAAATACCCCTGGAAAGATAAAAGAAGAATATAAAAGAAATTTGTCGGATTGGTTTATAACTATCAATAACTCATATTTTGATCAAATTAGTTTATGAAATAACATAATATATCAGATATATTTATTTACAATAAAAAGATAAATAATATTTAAACCTGATGGTAATCAGCCAAGATAATCTCCAAATTGTTGAAATTCAAGAGAAAGTATGATTCTCAAATAATTTCGGATTCATATAAAAATATTTTTATTTTTTATGTGTGATATTACATTCCTAAGGATTCGAATATCACTCTCATTAAACGACATATTTAATCCATGAAGTAATCATACTATCAGAATTTATATTAAGCATCGACAATAGAAAGATATCGACAAGAAAGGTATGATGATAATACTATCAGATATAAATTAAATTAATAAAACAAAATAAAAACTAATCGAATATTTTAATAAATCAATTTTTTTATATTTAAATATGAGAAGGATCTTTCTTTGGCTTTAAATGATATTTTATATTTCTAGCTAATACGATTACATCTTAGAGTTAAATATGCTACTTAATTCATTTGTTTGTTAAAGAAAAATAAATTAAGTAGATATTATAATAAAAAGAAAAAAATTTATTCATAGTTCTTCTATCTTTTTTTTCTTATTTTCTTCTTCAACCAATGCTTTCAATTCATTGCATCCTCCTATAAATATTCCATTTATTACTATTATAGGGAAGGTTCTGTAATCATACATAATCCTTGCTGAAGAAGCAACATCAGGGAACTCCAATTCATCAAAATATTTGTATTGCACATCAATATCCTTGAGAATTGATATAGCTTCGATACAATATGGGCATCCTTTTTTTCCTATCATAAAAGAGCCATATTCACTTATAATTTTTTTTATATGTTCTTGGCATTCAATAAGAGATTTTTCTTCTACCATTGTGGGTGATAAGTAACCATATTATATATTGGTAATATATGAAACATAGTATTACATATGTAATAGAATAAAACATCTAATCTTAATAGGGGAAATCGATTTAATCAGAATCAAATATGTATAATGACCTGCAACTACTACAAAATTAAATATTTTTATTTCTGCAATGATATATCAGAACTGAATTTGAATTTACTAATACATATAAGTTTACTATGCTGTTTTAAGATATAATTATCTTCTTAATATTTAAAAAAAGAGTAAAAAGATCACAGATTTTTATAGAATAATCATTGATAAATAAAAATAAATTTTAGTATAAAATTAATCACGTGATTGTAAATATAATAGCATGCATACACCGAATTATAATTAATATATGATACCATAATGTATGATCAATAACGAATATCTCTTATTACCATTAATTTATTTTTATACGACAATTTTTATTATAAATTAACAATTCTTTAATTCTAAGAGTAATATTGAGAATAAAAGAATTGTTAAATTTAATCATTTATGGGAAATGAATGTTACACCATGATAATTATTGCATTTAGTTAACAATATTACACAAGTCTATCTTAGATTGCAAAATAAAAAAATCAAAGCCAAAATTATTTTATTATATAAAGCTATTATAAATGGTTTTTACATATAATTAAAACAGAAAAAGTAAAAAGAATGGATATCTAAGTAACGAAAAGTCACATAACCAAGTGTACTATACTATTTTAATTTGACAGATAACAACAATATAAGAAAAATATAGACTAAGAAATAATATTTTATATGTCATTAAGCATGCAATAAGAAAGAAAATGTATTTTTATAAACATTAAGTTAAATAGCAAAACAGTTTATTATTGTTATATAATTATTGAATATTTACATTCTGAATATTTCTCTATAATTTCTCTTACTTATATCTTCTAATTATTTTATTCATTATATTACTTACAAAGTTTATATTATATGAATATATTTAATTTGTATGATATTTATTAGTGCAATTCCAATCATATTCGAGTCTATTATATTTTAACATTGTTAAATGTGAGATGTAATAATAAAATATCTATTCCATTAAATATAACGTGTTGCTACACCTACGACTCAGTATATTAAAATTTTCTTATTTTAATTTCCCAATTATGACTTAAATTTTGGTTTTAATTTGAGCTTTCCTATTATAATCCATATTATCAGATCTATTACGATCCATATTATCAGGTCTATTACAATCTGTTCTATCAGATCAATGACAAACATATGAGTTTATTCTTTAATCATATTAAACACTATTTAATCTCGTCTGATGTTATAACTTATATGATATTTTAAATTTGTATAATAAACTTAAGTTATTAAATAGATTTTATTAAGTATCATTTCATTTATTTTATATAATATATAACACCAATCCATCGATGCTTACAGCTATCGGAATTTTCAAATTTTATTGACCTAAAAATATGATTCAATTTTAGATTTTTTATAGAATAAAATATGACAGAGAATACAAAAAAATATTTGATGATAGATAAGATTAAAAAATAAATAAAATGACTTATAAGCAATAATAAGTGAAATGTTTTTTATTTATAAAATCAATCCTGCCTTCCTTTTATAGTTCGTTTTATAACACGCTCAGGCGTGATCGAATAACATACAGCTCCCCAACCAGAAAGTGCATCCCGATCAATAGCATTTAAAAAGGCTTGTGTTGTCACTGTAAATAATTCTTCCTCATCAAGCTCAGGCTCATATATCGCTTCACACAAACCAGCAAGGTTTTTTTCTGCTGTTCCAGCTACTACAAAATCTGTCGGGTCAGTGATGCATCCAATCTGATCCATATTAGCTACATATGGCGTACCATCAGATTGTATACCTGCAATAACAGGCATAACAATATAAGGCGAGAAGCGCTTGCTATACAAGATATAACTAACCATCTGTGTAAATTCAGATGGTTCCATTGGACGACCCTCATTAAGCTCAAATAAATTGTAATTTTTTATAAGCTTTTTTAGAAGCACTTGACAATCAGGAACAAAGGAAGCCAGTCCTATGTATAGACGTGGATTTATCTTATGGATACGAGTGTATGATGTACTGGTTGTGATAGATCTCTGTGCTAATCTGTTATCTGATATGATGGTTACTACATTTTTTCCTTTCATTGCTAAGATAGATCCGCCATAATACTCGCTTATTTCTGACATTTTAGGGGAAATACAAAAATAAAATTAAATACAAAGAAAAGATGAAATGTAATAATAAAAAAGAATAAGATAATAGTTATTAATATATAATAAGAAAGCATAGGATTAATTACTTAATATTAAGTAAAACTATTTATGAACAGAAAAAGAATAAAATGACAACTATGAAGGTAAACCAACACAAAAATATAAATCATATGCAATCTAAGTGAAGCTAAAATATTATCTAATGCCAAAAAAGTCAAGTTAAATATATAAATATTAATTAAGTGTAATATATTTGTAATAATATGGAACTATATAATCTGTCATAAAAGGGCTATGGGATAACAGAGAGAATTAAGATTCTAAACTTGTGGGATTTAAAAAGCAAATATAAAATAATTTATCTTAAATTAAATCTATTCAAATTTTATAATAAATGAAATATATTTAATAACATAAATCGTCCGAAATGACGTTAAACTAGGACGAGAATTTGCTAGTAGTTTTTGGTGTTAGAAGCTGCTGGACAAGTACAAACTTGGAATTCAAGTCCAAAACTGTCTATCCATGTGTGTATGTTTTGTAGATGGCCAACTTACCAATTTTCTTCATTCCTCTTCAAAGGTGGGAGTTTTAGAGGTTTGTTTAAAAGCCATCAAGTTTCACACACTTATTGGTTAATGCACGCATAACCAAATTGAAAACCCACGAAAATATCCTGAGCTCTATTTATGTAAAGGAATCAAATATTGAGAAACAATGATTACGGAAACATAAAAACAGACCCCGCGCCTAGATTAAACGAAGGCAACACGCAGACGTTCCGCTTATATTGGAATGTCCGCAATAGGGTGACTCCGGGTAAGTTGGCTGCACGGCTCCATATGGATATTAAACTAGGATGATAAAAGTGCCCTGGTTTGATGTCAAAAGTACCGGGCTACAGGTACCCTGCCTTGCTTGCAAGGTCTATCCGGCTCCGATAGATGGTATGGGCTTCGACAAACAGCGGTATGAATACCTAAAGGCAAAAGATCATCTGAATTGAAATAGTCGTTGCACTAGGCCAAGTATTTTATTTCATATATAAAAAGAGACTTTAGAGTATGGCCAAGGAATCATAAATCATGAAAGATTTCGTTTAAATAAAGCGATAATATTTTCTAAATTATAAAATATCACAGGAAAAGTGAAGAATAAGCATTTCTTTTAGCAGCGACATTTAAAAGATAAATATCTGTTTAAGTAATCAAGCATACTCATCAACTATAATATTTTAAATTTGAGTATTTATTATATTAATATCAAAATATAATTTTTTTGTTTTTAAAAGTTTTTAGAAACAGTGCATAAAAGAAGAAATAAAGAAAAGAAAATATATTTAAGAACAGTATGATATAAATAAATCAAATAATCTGATAAATATAATTTATTTTTATATGTTTGATTTCTTTAATGTTCATTTAAAAAAGTATTTTAATTATATTTTTTTTACTCTATTTATTACATTTTAATCAATTTCTGTTAATATCTAATCATTTTCTATTATATAATAAAAAGTTATATTTCATTGTTATCATTTACACTTGCTTGCAGTAAGCAACCATCTTCACTCGTATCTTTAAGGCTTTCAATAGTCTCCTCGATCCTATTCATTATATCAAATCCATCTTCTGTCCTCCTCCTGAACTCAAGGATATGGTCAATGATAATAATATCTATCTAAACAAATCATTGAAACCCAAACTTCTTTTTTTTTCGGGTTTCGCTGGCTCTATTAATCTCTTAAAGCCGCCATACTGCTTAATTACATTAGCATAATCCTCTTCTATATCATCTAAAATCTCGTTGATATCATTACTGACTTTATTTTCATCAACTCCTTTTTTTCTTTTTATATCCTCAATTCCATCCTGGTTTTCCACTTTTCGATGTTTACCTTTCTCTTTTATATCATTTATCTCCTTTATTTTAACTTCCTTCTCCTCTAATGCTTTATCATACAATTCTTTTTCTTTTTCTTCAAGTTTAAATGATTTTCTTTGGATAGACAAACAAATTAATCTACTTGTATCTTCTTTGGCACCCATTCTATCATAAAAATAATCGGATTGAAACATTTTCCCGTAAAAATCAGCATAACACACATAAACCCCATTGGTTTTTTCTGTTGTATATTGCGGAAACATCAAACCATACTCTCTGCAATATTCTTCTACTATAGTTGAGTATTTAATATTATCCATTCTTTTTGTGATGGTTTCAATTCCTTTTATATCCTCAATCTTAATTTGTTCACTCTTGTTAAGTTCAATTTTGTTGTGTTCGTTCATAGAATTATCATCACCATTGTCCTTGGTATGCCCCTTCTTAATATTTTGGTTTTTATTATTAACAAATATAGTATGATCTAATTTAACTGTTTCTTGTATAAGTTCTGTTATAAACTCTAATCCTATTTTTAAAATGTATCTTTCAGCTTCCTTTGGATCAATAAACCATTTATCACATCTAATTAATACACCAGCTACGCATATCTCACTTGTATAATATTCTCTCTTTATATTAATATTTATTCTAGGAGGTGTTAAATAAGGATAGTATTTTTCGGAAAGGGATCTTATTTCTTGATGGAATTTTTCATCCTCATCCATTGGGGTTTTGGTAAGATCTTATTTTAAAATTGCATTTAAATTGAATCGTTTTTCTCACCCTTGCATATGCATAGCATTTTATAAAATATTTGTTTATTTAATATTTTAAGTGAATAATAATTCGTTTCCTAGTAATTCTATATATAACTCATCCACTGCCTTAACGTGCTTCTCTAAAATCCCAAATTCATGTCCTTTGAACCATCCTCGTTTTATTCCCGCATTAATCAATAAATTGGCGATTTCACAATTTCTTATTTTTGATGCAATCTCTTTCAGCCACTTTTTAAAGCGAATTAAATCGTATGAAAATATTTCCATCAAATCATTTGATACTCCACATTTTTCAACTGCTTTTAATAATCCACTAAGGTCATTTTCAAAGTAAAGCCTTACTAAATATAAATTATCAGATTGATGCTTATTTATCAAAAACTCGACTTCTTTTTTTCTTTTTTCTTTTTCAATTTTTTCTTTCTTATATTCTTCGGTCACATCTAAAAAGTATCGAATTGCACCGTTTTCCCCAGCCCAAATATTATTTTTTGTTATTATCATTCCCCAGATATTTCCTTCTAATACCATTGTAGTTAATTTTAACTTTTTTTTTAAATCCCAAACTATCATACACCCATCTCCACAGCTTGTTAAAGCCATCTTTTCATTTTCGTAAAGAAGACATTTGAGTATAGCTGATTCGCATTGTAATACACCAATACAGTTATAACTATAATCCCACACTCTAACTGTTTTATCACTGGATCCGCTTATCCATACCTCATCTCCCAAGGCCAATGACCATACACCTTTCTTATGACCCAAGCATTCCTTTTTTAATATTCCACTAAAATCAAATACTTTAATTGTCTTATCTAAGCTAGCTGTTACTATAATTTTTCTTTTTTCGTTTATTTCCACTGAATTTATTTCCTTTGAATGAATCATTTGTGTAAAAATATTTTTCATTTCCTCGTTTTTCTTCCAAATTTGAAGAATACTGTCACTCCCTCCACTCACAAATATTTCTTTCCCCATGGCGCAACAATTTATTCCTTTAGTGTGCGACTGAATTACCTTTTTTATTTCCATATTTTCTAAATCCCAAAATAACATTTTATTATCCTTTGATACACTCATAAGCAGATTATTAACATATGATAATTTCATTATTACATCAGAATGTCCTTCTAACAAAGTAGCTTTACAAGCATAAAGTGTATTATCAGAGATATCGAGATAATCTTCCAAATGTATAAATCTTAATCTTCCACTATTTGTAGCTATAAATAATTTATTATCAATTTTCAAAAGATCTGTTATCTCATCATTATATCCAATAAATGTAATATCATTACCTATGATTTCAAATTCATCAGTAGTGCACCATATATCATTTTTTTCTACTGCCATATTAATAAACTTCCCTTTTCTTATAATTTTTGTTTCCTCCAAATTATAACTCCATAAACCTGTCTCATTTATGAAATAAAATAGTTTGTTTATCGTATTATCATTTATGCTATCTGTTTGAGAAATTACAATCTTTTCTATTTCTATACTTTTTGTTTGTTTATTTTTCCAGTCGGTGAATTCGGTTCCGGAGGCACTATATAATCTGCCATCAAAGAAAATCCCTTTTATTTCACTTGTATGCGCCACAAATTTCAAAAGAAGCGTTTTATCTTTCAAATTATATACATGAATATTCCCTTTCTCATCACCAAGAAGAACTAAATCCAGATCACCGCCACTTAGATTTCCATTAGTAACACACCCATTACATACTTCCATCGCTGTAATTCTTCCATTAATATCTATTCTACTTCTTTCTTCGTTATTTATATCAAAAATTTGAATACTTCGTTTGTCATTGCATAAAACTAATTTTCCGTTTATTTGTTTTATGCATTTTATTGAAAAATTTTTAAAATGTATTTTTATAGCATCAGATATGCTAGTTGCTTGTGTAGTATCGAGGATAAACACTGATGTCCCGATGGATGCGCTTAGTATGTCACGATAAATGTTGAATGTGGTAATTTGTCCAGGAAACTCGATGAAACGGGTGTGACAGGTGTTGATATCCGTTATAAATATTTTATTTTGATTCGTGGTGTATAATTGATTGTTGTATTGTGCAATTGTACCTCCTAGATAAATTGGTACAATAGATTTCTTTTCTATGTATTTTGATATCATGGGTAGCTTATTACGATTAAATAAGTAATAAATTTTATTTAATATATAATTTAAATTGTCTGTTTAATTTCTAAGTTAAAATTTTGTATATTAATTTAATATTAAAATAATAATTTATATTAAAATTTTGCATTATTAGAATTTTTATATTGTAAAGTTTAATTAAAGGCCTGTGTTAACTTAATTTTTTATATTTATAGTAAATACTCAAATTTATCACATCTACCAATATTTCCACTGCCAACTATGCCATATTTTTTATTCTTAACTTACGTTTTATCTTTTTTTAAGAGATATGATTTCAAGAGTCTGTTTACTACCGTAAATGAGATATATGCCTTAATTTGGCTTTAATATAAATATTTATATTGTTTAACCTAAAACAATGGATTGATGATCATAATTAATGAAATATTGACATTTATTTTTTTTTAAAAATATATTAAAGAGTATGTATTTATTCATATTATTTCTTATAGTCTTAAATAGAATGTTACTATTTAAGTTTTCTTTTTGTTTTTAGCAAAGACATGTTTTTATTTCAAGTGAGATAAACTTTGAGATATTAATATACATCATAGGACATCATTAATAATAGTATTTAACTAATTCATTTAGTTTTAAACTAGTATCATATTTAATCGAAGAATTCTATAAATAATGTCATACATTAATCATATCCATCAAAAAGAAAGACAAAGAATAACATAACACTAACTCTTAAATAAAAAAGTGAAATATTAATTATATTATTTTAGCAGCTTCATTTATTTTTAAAACTCCTTAAAACAATATTATAGGAAATAAATCTGTTATATCTCATACATGTTAATAAATAGAATATCATTTATAGTTATATTCATTAGGAACTAATAATAAGTATCATCTAACCATATTCAAGCTATGTTGAGCATATTATTTTTATATAATACTTGAGTAAATAAAAATAGAAGGAAAAGTATTTATAATATTTATTTGCTTTAATTAATATGACATGTTTAAATGAATTATTGATTAAGCTGAAGGCAGTTGCCGTTCTGAAAAAAGCTAGCGGAACAGGATGTCTACCACAGGCAAAGGAAAATAATAGTTAAAATATTACTATTAAAAATAGCCTCATTAAAATAAAATAAATGATTAATCCTACTATCTTAATTAAATTATAAAATATACTATTGGATTCTTATTGCGTTGTTATCCCAGTATCAAAGCCGTTTCAATATTTTAACCGATGTAACTTGGATTATTTAAAAACGAGAATCAATATAATATATTAAATAATGTGTATATGATAGACATAAAATTAATATTAGATAAAGAATGATGTTTAAAATTAATTAAAAAAAATAAAGCCGTTAAGTTTTAAAGTACACAATGTCTTTTTATTTAAATAATGGTTATTGTTTTGTTTATTTCCATGCTTGATGAGCATCCCAAGCCTCTATATCAGATTCTACTGTATATCTCATGCCATCCACCTAAAATCTAGTAAGATGATCTTTAAGGTTTTTTTATACAATGAATTGGATATGTACTTCGACAGTTGATGTAATATTAAATTGTTTTACATAATCCCTGTAAAACTTATTCATTATCTCGTACTATAACATAGGATTTAATTTCAGTTTTGGCTATATCAAGTAATCCGATATGTTTAGCCATAAGGACATATTTTTATACTCTGTATCAAATAGCTAAAGATATTTAGATATTGATATGAAATTTAAAGATGATGCACTTAAGTTCGTTGTATCTTCTATAATAATGTATATGTAGAATAAAATAAATGAAAATCTATAAAATGAATAGATAACGATAAAAATATACGTTATAAAAATATATGTATTTGTGATAATATATATTCTTTCTTGACTCATAAAAATTGTTTCTTAAGATGTAAGACAGCAAAATAAAATGCCTTTCTTATGTAAAATAACTTTTGTTTATATTGCTTGCACTTTTATATACTTTTCTTCATATAATAGAATGATTATTCGTTGCCGTGATATCACCGTTGGTATATTTATTAATGGATAATAAATATATTATTCCATCATACTTCTTATTCAATCAAATCTGGTTCTATTATTTCAGTATAAATTTTTTTATTATCAGCTATAAATTGTAATAATATTATATTTTCATCGATATAATATACCTATCCCACTAAATATGATGTGTTACCACAGCCACGGTTTAATGCACTAATAAATGCTTTTCTTAAATTACCAATTTAGCTTTGACTAAGTCTTAAGCTTAGACTTACTTCGCAAAGAAGCAATTATAAACCATTGGAGTGTCACAAAGATCAGAAATGCAATCCTATTAATTGTTGTAATGATATTACACCTCTCTTTTATTTTATGAGAAAATCTCGAAACAAGTGATTCTTAAAATTTTATTTCAAATAATTTATTGAGCTTCTTCTTCGATCATCGGCCTTTTCAGCACTTTTATTTTGGTTGTAAGACATGTTTGAAGTGGATATATCTTTGATGCCTTCTTCATCACTTCCTTTCCAATCTTCTCATACATAACCTTTCTCATAATCTTCGATATCTCGCAACCAGTAAATTCTTCGCTGATCACGTCGATCATAATTTTCCTTATGATCTTTGCCTGTCCAGTTGTAGCGTATGCTGTCTTCTTTTTAGATCCTTGTCTTCTCCTGGTTACCCCGTTGACAAATACCCTTAAAATATATCCATCGGCTGTAGTAACATCCTGATGCGCTTCAATGAGAGTATGCCACTTTCTGATCATGGATGCCTTCTTATCGGCTGTAAGGCGCATTTCCTTAAACGAGGAAATAGCTTGTTTTCCCCGCACACTGTCAATAACGAATTTGAAGTTGCGGTATGCAAAATCCTCGTTTCCTGGATTAAGATCTCCCTGATTCACCATAAAACACCTGCCCCGAAGCTCGCTAGCCAAATCTTGCTTGGCAGTTTGCCTGGTGATGATAGTTCTTCCAGCATTTCGGTTCACAAAAACTGGTGGGACAGTCAAATCATAAAATTCTTTCTTGGCAAAAGAATCTGTAACCTTCTTCTTTATTCCTTTTTTTGCAGTCTTTCTGTTGGCGATTCGTTTTTCCTATAATTAATATAATTCCACTTACCATTTTTAGGGGTATAATTTTTATTTCTTCTTAGCAGTAATTAACATGGAAGAAATGGTTGGATATAATATTAAAAGTTTTTATATAAAAATTGTTTTATTGAACATTTTAATTATATTTTGTTTTTATTTCAAAATTATTTATTTAAAGAAACAAAGCTTATATGATTTTATAAATAAATTATTCTCTCAAGCAATTCTACTTTACGCATTTAATAAGAATACACCACTCAGGCTATAAGTTAATTAAATTTATCGAAATATTTAATTAAAGGATCAGTGCTAAGTAATTATTTATTCATTTTTTCTATCTCCTTCAATCGGCATTAAGTAATACTTGCTTCCTCAGATATTTTCACAACTTCTTCTAAATTATTTCTTGCATATATGCTATTCTTTAATACTCTAGTAATTGAATGAGATGTAAAAATATTGAATTTTTATTAATAATTTTATTATATCGAATTTTTATTATATTAAATATGATGTGTTATTACACTGATTATATAACTTTTAGATTTAAAAGTTCCTAATTCATCCAAGGCTAGAATATGATCTCTGCTTTTGGAAATAATTAAATACAATTAAGTTATGAAGTTATTCTATAAATAATAACTTATCATTTATTTTAATTTTTCATTATAGATAATACATTAAGATATTAATTTGGTTATAAACATAATTTATAAATTGGTTGATAAATTTATAATTTTGAAAAACTATAATAAAATAATTTTATAAAACTAATTAGATGTCATTGGTATGACTGGAATGTTTGTAATAAAGTTCCGAGTGTAAGTTAGATGATTTCTTATACTTATTGGCATTATAAGATTCTTGGATAAATGAACATCTTTATTGGAAATATGATATTTTAATTTTAACTGATTATTTCTATTATTAGTCAAGTCTTTGATATAAATATGGCTAATTAATTACCAAATAGTGAATTATTTATATAAGATTATAAAAATTTACTTCATTTAATCTTTATATTTAGACTTTCTTTTATAAGAATTTACAAAGGGGAAAATTAACCATTACTGAAATTAATGATATTAAATATATTCCGTATGAAACGATGTTAAAATAGCACGAGAATTTACTAGTAGTTTTGGGTGTCAGAAGCTGCTGGACAAGTACAAACTTGGAATTCAAGTCCAAAACTGTCTATCCATGTGTGTGTGTTTTGCAGTTGGCCAACTTACCAATTTTCTTTATTCCTCTTCAAAAGAAGGAGTTTTAGAGGTTAGTTAAAAAGCCATCAAGTTTCACACACTTATTGGTTAATGTATCCATTACCAAATTGACAACTCACGAAAATATCCTAAGCTCTATCTAGAGTAAAGGAGGCGCATCTGGAACAACAATGAATATAAAAACAGACCCGGGCCTAGATTAAACCAAGGCAACACGCAGTCGTTCCGTTTATATTGGAATGTCCGCAGTAGGGGGACTCCGGTAAGTCAGCTGCACGGCTCTACATGAACACTTAAGAATGACACCAGGATGATAAAAGTTATCTAGTTTGATGCCAAAAGTATAAGTTACTGGTACTCGTCTTGCTTGCAAGGTCGATCCGACTCCGATAGACGGTATGGGCTTCGACTAACAGCAATATGAGTATCTAAGGGGAAAAGATTGTTTTAATTGAGACAGTCGCTGCACTGGGCCAAGTGTTTTATTCAATATATAAAAAGAACTTCTAGAGTATAGCCAAGGAATCATAAATCGTGAAATATTTCGTTTAAATAAAGTGAATTAAATATGTTAATGGACCAATCTTTCTTTTATAATTATAACATGAAATCAGTAAAACATGATAATATTTTAATTAATATTTAGGTAAAAGTAATTGTTTAGTATAACATACTATGCCCAAATATTGAAAATATACATGTAGTTGTTTAATGATGGTATGTAATCTTACAGATTTATTAACTCATATAATTTTTATAAATATCTTTGTTAAATAAAATATTTCATTTATATTAAACACTTTTCAAAATTACTTCTTTTATATAATTTAACGATACTAATTTATGAATTTTATAAAAAGAAAGGTAATTTAAAAATCAAAGTGGAAATAGATAATACTGAATGTTATTACAATTAAAAATTTATATTTTATTATAATCTTCTTCCTTAAAAATTCTTATAAACATATAACTAATAATTTTATTCAAATGTCATTGACACTCCCAATATTCCATTTTGTTTTTGGAGTAATAGAATAAGGCTCAGTAATTATACATTCGTTATCTTCTACATATGCGATGGATATATTACCACTCGCGCTCGTATCACGATAAAATAAAATTTTCATACATTCCTCGGCGATTTCTATTGCTTCCTGGCGGCTAAGTTCATTTTCCCTTCCCACAACTCGTTCTCGGAGAAATGGTGTAATAAGATAGGCACCCATCCCAGAGCAAATAACACTTGAAAAATAAAAGCTTCCAAGATGATCTACAGCACCCAGCATACGTCCCCGATCATCAGTGCTCATCCTTAAATCATATTTTTTATTTATACCAGCTACTACACTAAAAAGATTTAATGGATTGAGCTTGCTTCTTTTTCCATAATACATTCGCTGCACAAGCTTATGGTAACCTTGCGGCGTTAAAGGCTCAGCTTCCTTCTCATTTTCCAGATTTAAAAAATTCACTACATATTGCATGTCACTACACTCACCAGAAAATCCAATCAGGCAATTATCAGCTAGTTTATATATCTTCTGTATGTTTTTATACATTGTCATACCACCATATGATCCCTGTGTATCTGCTGCTATTAATATCCCATTTGAGTATTTAAAGGCTACCACTGTAGATCCAACAACATACCTTTTCATTTGAGGGTAAAATTGTAACAAGGAAAATATTTACAGATTTAAAAAGAAAATAGAGTAAATATTATTTTGTATAAATATTAGTATAAAGCAAAGGTTATGATTGGCACTAAATGGGTTATTATTATATAAATGAATATATTGGTGAATCTGAGGGATCCATGGTATATCATATAAATCATTGAAATAGAAATTCATGAAAATATAATTCATTAACTGATTAGTTAATTTTAATTGTAAAACATAAAAAATAAATGTTATTATACGTAAAAAGATAATATATTATGTGTATACCATATCTGTAAGAAAAATTACAATATAGAAATCTAAATACACTGAATAACATGTAAATTAAATATAGTTGCAACATAAAATAAATTGTTTAATTTAATGAACTTTAAAAATAGTTATTATTATTTATATTAATCAAGCATTGTTAAATTCAAACTAAGGTTAACTTAAAATGATAATTGTTAGCAATTTAAAATTATTATATATCCAACAAGTATTCTTATATATAAAACAGCTTTCTTATACAACTAATCAACTGTTCATATTATTTATAATTGAATTTCAAAATTGTAAAATTATTAAATTCTAAACATAGATAGGGTAATTAGATAAGCTGCTTTAATAAATCTACATGTCCCTATAATCTTATGTGCTTTCTAAAGCGGGCGGAGATAAAAAAATACTATTATAATAGTAGACAGATTGCTGCTATACAAATCAAAACAACACACAAAGGCTCGGCTTAAAATTAGATATCTTTAGTAAGGTTGCTAAGCCATCTATAGTATATATGTGTTATTTCGAGAACTAATGCCTAGTTTATCACTATGGCAATAATCACAATAAATATTTGGTTTTTAAAATAGCTATGGCACTGGTATATATTATAAATTTTCACAATAATTGCCATAAGTACATATTTAGTCTAATCAAAATATAAAGCAAATATATTGTTTAATATTGCTTTAAAAAAAAGCTTTTTTACTATAATTAAACTTCGTTATAATATTTCTTATTTCGAGATATAAATTTACCATGGCAAAATTCTCTCTAAATATTCAATCATAATAATATATCAGGTTTTGAGAAATAGTCAGGTTAGCAGCTGATAGATAAAAATGAAGAGGGAATCTGTCTGATAAATTATGAATATAGCGATACATTATACATAGTGCGTAAAGGAATATATTATACTATTATTGTATCTTACAGTTTTTTATGATGAGATTATACTGAAATAAACAATTTAGATTCAATTGAATAGAATATATAATACTAGCATTTATTAAATTAATATAACTAACTAAAGAGATTATATAATATAAAGTATTCCATACGAACAAAATGTATGATATTCTTAAAGAGCAAGTAACATAATAAATGAAAGCTATTTTTAATAAATAATAATTCTGATTTTAAAAGGGGTTGATATTTTTGTAACCAATCAGTCTTCACTAAAATTACTATAAATAAGCCATACTTTCTAGCTCCATGATTAAAGATACAGAAACCATTTTTTTGTTTGATGTAGATGGGACATTAACACCTTCTCGGTGTATGATGACCGATGCCATTAGGAATATGCTTACTGTTCTGAGACAGCAAGTGATGATTGGATTTGTAGGTGGATCGGATCTGGCCAAGCAGCAGGAGCAGATGGGTGCGGACTGTTTGAATTTATTTGACTTAGGATTTCCCGAAAATGGGGTCAGTTTCTATAAAAATGGGGTTCTAGTAGCTCAACAAAAAATCATCGACGTAATGGGCGAGGAGCTTTACAAAAAATTTGTAAATTTTTGTTTGGAGTATTTATCAAAATTGGATATCCCAATAAAACGAGGTACATTTATCGAGTATCGAAATTCAATGATAAATATTAGTCCAATAGGAAGGAATTGCTCGAAGGAAGAAAGAAAAGATTTTAAGGAGTATGATTCTAAGTATAAAATAAGAGAAAAGATGGTGGAAAGGTTAAGAGAGAATTTCGAGAAGCATAATTTACATTTTTCGATAGGAGGTGAAATTTCTATTGATTGTTTTCCAGTAGGTTGGGATAAAAGACATTGTCTTGATTATATTCAGAAAATGGGAATTAAAAGAATATATTTTTTTGGTGATATGACTCATCAGGGAGGAAATGACTATGAAATATTTGAAGATCCTAGAACCATTGGTGTAAATGTAAAAAATCCTGAAGATACAATTTTGAAAGTAGAAGAAAAATTAAAAGAATTGAATAGATCTTTATACAACTAAATGCTCGCGTAAAAATTTAAAGAAAGATAAAATTTGATTTCAATAAAAATATTATCTCAATTTAGTTTATAAAATAAATAATATAAAATTTTTACACCCATAATATAATGCATTACTTTATTTTAATTTTATAATAGTTTTATACTATTTGGTGTAATTAAAGTGTATAAAAATTGGAGGATACATTTAAGTTATATATTTTAAAGCAGTTATGTATTTAAAGATACGATAGAGATATATTTTTATTTTATGGTATAATGTTTTCTAAATGCGTAATACCAATCGTTTTTATTACTTAATTCTATTGACTATGAAAATAATTTTATGATCTTACAAATTTTAGTTTATTATACCATTTTATATCAGTTTCTTATTCATCTTATAAATTGTCATAATATTGACTAGTATTAAACTATTTCATATGTATGATGGGATTTTAATGAGGATATTACATATTCAATTGCTTTTTATTATGTTTTTCCAATATAAATTTAAATATTTTGCCATCACTATTTTATAAACTACTTCGAAGCTCTTAAAACCACCTACAATAAAATTTATAATAAAAGAATTATCATGTTGAATATAAAATATGCACTTACTAATAATTTATATTTTTAAAATTATTGTTTATCCCTTATGCATAGAGATGAGAAATGATCTACAAAGCATGGAATTTAAGAGTGAGTGCATGGTATATTAACTTTGAGAACGCTGTATAAGTACACAAATGTTTTTTCAAGATGAGAAGCGATCCTAAAAATTGAAGAAAATAACAAAGCATATCTCTGTTTAATTCGAAATTACTTCAAAATAAAATATTTGATGAATGATATTTGTTATTTCATTGAAAAATCGCAAATATGCACAATAGGAACTACTATATAACAATATAAACAAAAAGAAAATATATGAAAAGTAATATGGATCCTGATCAAATGAGATGTTAAGCTTGAGAAACCCTTGTATTTGGATAAAACACTGAAGCAATGATCCCCGTACAAATGCAGTTGATTACTATATCCAAGATAGCAATGTCTACTGCAATGAATATGCGATATTATGCCAGCATTGCAGTAAAGCTAAAAAATCAGTAAATTACTTAGATATTACGCGTGAAAAATGATTTTTCATGATAATATACGTAAACACAACACTGTTTTTAGGTGTTTATATCCTTTGAAATACGTATTCAAACGATTTAAAAAACTGTGATCGTATTCTGCTTAAAGGATTGCTGAGAATGAAGAGTGGAAATTCATGTCGACACATGAGCAAGAACTGATATTCTGGTCAAGCATAATCAATCGAATATATTCATTTACGATAAAAGTTTAATTAAAATAATTTTAATTAAAGTTAGCATAACGAGCCAAGATAATCTCCAGCTAATCAGACGGATAAAAAAAATAGTATTATCGATAATCAGCTCAGATTATTTTATAAAGCCAAATTTAGCGTTATGTTATGGCATAAGATAGTGGCAAAGTCTCACAAAGGTTACGTAAAAGGGCTTAAAACTACACTAACTATCGGACATGTGTCATATACGTCATATTAAATAAAACTTTTAAGACCATTTTATTAGGATTTAAATGAAACATCAAAACTGGCATGGAAATAAACAGTAGAATTGAAGAAGCGCTTGAGAGGTTTAGGAATGGTAGTGTTGACGTATGTTTACCACTTATATAAGAAAACAATAACTTTTATAAAATAAAATTTCTAAACTTATCAGTGAATATTTATTTAGTTTACGAAGAAAAATGAGTCACTCAAATAGGAAAAAAGATGATATTAATAGAAAAAAGTTTATTTAAAACTAAATAACAAATAAATCATATTATTTTCGCAATAAAAACAAAAAAAAATCATTTATTATGTTGTGCAATCTCGAGCTATGTGTGATCATACGCTTTTCTTATTAAGTGAATATATATTATATAATTCATAATTCTACGAAGAAGAAAAACACGATTATTTCAGTTGAAATAAGGATAACTCATAAAAAGTTGAGTAAAAGAAAAAAACAGATTACTTTTTTGCAAATAAATTTAGCTTATTATAGACAATTTTGACTTAAAAAATCTATATGTAATGAATGATATGGCAAGGTATGATAACCAAATACTATAGAAGCTATTGAAACAAGTTTGGTGCAAATCACTGATAGAAGCTTATATGATATCAATGGTGTTATGTTTGCATTAAATTTTCTATACAAAGCAAATACTAAGACAGTTTCTTATGCTATAACCTTGAACGATGTGTTAACAAAGTATCACAAAATTTATCTTAAAGAATTAAATATAACCAATCCAACAAGGGCATATCGTATATTGATGGTACAGAAGAAAACAGCCGAAACCATTTCACTTGAGTACATAAGAATTAATAAGGTAATATTAACATAAAAGATTGAATAGAAGAGGTTGTAGAAATATTTTGAAAAAGCAAGTGTCACTGGATGCCAATTAAAAGTCAAAAGATAACATATTTAAAACCTAGTTTAAATAAATTTTGATTAGTTTTGTTTATTCAATAAATAGCATTATTGCAGATTTGATTTACCCGGATTTATTATCTCATATCTCTTTGATAGCTGTGAGATGCAATAATATTATAAGATATATCTCATATCCCGCTAAATATAAGGTGTTATCACACCCAAATTTATTGCATTGATTAATTACCTATTTAAATTCACAATTTGTTGCGAATATAGGTTTATCATTATTCACAGGATAATGTTTAAACATCAATGAGATAAATTGATTATAAAATTTATATTGTTTTAAAATTTAGTAAATAATATTTATTAATTTTTTTCTATGAGTAATTAAATATTATTTTAACTAATAATTTAAAATTTCTATGATTAATTTTATTGTGCTTGTATTTATCTCTATAATTTAATTTTGTATCAATTAATCTTTCATATCTGAAAATTTAAACAGACATATAGTAGATGTATCAGATCGAATGTTTGGAAATGAATATATAACATGTATATAAAACCCTGAATTTTATCCATCTTCTATTATTGAATAAATACAGGTGTAAAAAATTAAAGAGGCTAAAAATTTACATAATTCAAAGGGTTTGGAAAAACCCCAGAAGTAAATTTAATATAAAGAGGATATTATAAAATAAATGGTTGAGCATATTAATTCATGATAACAAGATGGAAAATTATTGTATTTAATTATAATACAAAAAGTATATAAAAACATCAAGTTCTAAAACGGAACAAAAAAAGAAATATAAACTCATGTAAATAAATTAGATCCATGACGCCAAAAGGAAATTAAAATATTTACTCGTGTGATAGAAAACAGTTGATGTTTATTAAATATAATCTCTGATTAGAGGCATGCATTTAATTGAATATAGCATATATGCGAGAAATAAAATAAAATTAACAGTTAGAAGGTTTAAGAAGGCAATTTATTGGTGCCAATAACAGAATTAATAACTTAGTCGGTTTTTTATTTATTTCTTAAAGATGGTTTATATGTTTTATTTTATATTTAAAATATTTCATCGTCATCCTCAATCTCACTGTATTCCTCATACGATTCCCTTTCTATTTTATATCTTAAAATTCCGCCAATTCCTCCAAAGCCTTCAACAAATTGTGTTCCCTCACCGCTTCTGTCACTGACAAATTCAAGTTTGCAACCATATTGTCCATAATTCTCTGCTATCCAATCTACAAATGTTAGACCATCCTCCATCATGTCTTTAAGATTCTCATCCACTAATAATGTTTCGACGCACCCCATTTCTAAACATTCCATTGTTTCTTTCATTCCAAAACAAAATTTTCCAGTATCCAATGCTATTTCACTAAAAAATGCCTCCAATACTTTTTTCTCTTTAGTATACTTTACATCTTTAAGTACCTCTTCACATAGACCTATGGCTTGGTTTAACCCGTTTTCTCCACCGTAATTTAGATCTACCACTTTAAGAATTTTATCTTTTATTCGCCCATCTAAAATATCACTCTTTCTCAATTCATTCTTAAAATCCGTATGTCCACCCAAAACCAGCCCCTCTACATTGACCTTTTCATTAGTTAAAAAAAGCTCGTTGCAGATCTCAGCCACTTTTCGCACATAATTATTACGTTTCTCGATACGAAGCCGTGCAAAACGAACTGATGATTGTCCTCCACGCCCATGCTTCTTTGGCAGGTCGACACTTAAATTCTGCAAAATCTGCTTCACATTTCCTTGTAAAAGCGCAAAAAGCGTTGAATGCCCATCCATAATGACAAATGCATATTTATTCTCATCATCAAATTGTTTCAATAATTCCTCGACATGAAACCGAGAATCACAAAGATAGAGTGAAGTGTTTATAGGACGAAGTGGCTCTATTCCAACACTTACTTTGCGTTCACCACGATCCTCTGTTAGTACTGTTCCTACGTATAATCCAAGCCCATTGGGTGGAGTACGAGTATATTGTTTTAATTTCTGTTGTGCCGATGTTATTGCGCTAAGTACGCTAAGCCTATTTACTCTAGATTTAATATTTGATGCTGTTCCGTACTCATCCGTCAGCATTTTTGATACACGAGATATTTGATCGCCTGGCGGGATAATAATAGATATCATGGATGTGCCATTACCTTTGCTATCTCTTAAACCCCGGAGCAGCTTTTTTAGACGCCAGCGTTCTATTTCGTCAGCCATTGGGGGATATAAATTTTCGAAAATATGATTTTAAATTTAAACGAATATTTTTGAAATTTTTATTTAAAGAATACAAACTGGACAGACATTGCATATTAATGTTATCATAATATTAGTCATATATAATATTAGTATGTTATTAAATAATTTAAATGAAATTAAATAGTTTTACATTGATATTAAGTTTAGCTTGCGTAACAAATATTTAAATAAAATTTGAAATTAAAAATTTAAAATATTTTATAATTTATCAACACTCGGAAAATATAAAATAAATTGAATATGAAAATTACAAAAAATATATTATTTTAAATTTAATAAATATTTACAATACACAAGTGAATTTAACTTTTTGTTTAAGAAAAACATTAAAAAGATAAAATTAAAAATCATGGTTTTGTAAAATCAGACATTGAATAAACGTAAAGCGTATACATATTATATCGACATGTCATGTCCTAATTAATCAAATACTATCAAGTCATTATTGTGTTCATAAAATAGTAATTATACATCTTTCCTTATTTTAGAAAGCTAAAAATGTTAAAATTTTAAATAAATCGTTAATAACCCCGGAAATGAGTACATTAGAAAAAATAAAAACGATCGAGGATGAGATGAGCCGAACACAAAAGAATAAAGCAACGGCACATCATCTAGGAATATTAAAAGCAAAGCTTGCAAAATTAAGAAGAGAATTACTTAATCCTCCAAAAAGCTCTTCTGGTTCTGAGCCCGGATTCGATGTATCAAAAAGTGGTGTAGCGAGAATCGGGTTTATAGGATTTCCATCAGTAGGGAAAAGTACGTTGATGTCTAATCTAACTGGAACCTATAGTGAGATTGCAGATTATGAATTTACTACTTTAACTACAATTCCCGGTGTATTATCGTATAATGGAGCGCGTCTTCAAATTTTAGATTTACCAGGGATAATAGAGGGAGCTAAAGATGGAAAGGGAAGAGGAAGACAAGTATTAGGTGTAGCTAGAACATGTTCTTTGTTAATGATAGTATTGGATGTAACAAAGCCACTAACACATAAGCAAATCATAGAAAGGGAACTCGAGCATTTTGGAATTCGGCTTAATAAAGAACCACCAAGTATTAAAATAAATAAAAAAGAAAGAGGCGGTGTGAGTGTAATTGGAGACACTAGTATAGATTTAAATACAATTACAGCTATACTACATGAGTATCGAATAAACAATGCCGAGGTAATATTTAAAAGTAATAATTCATACACAGTGGATGATTTGATTGATGCTATCGAAGGAAATAGAAAATATGTTCCAGCAATTTATGTACTTAACAAAATCGATCAGATTAGCGTGGAGGAATTAGATATTATATATCGGATACCGCATGCTATTCCGGTGTCTGCACATCACAAATGGAACTTTGATGACCTTCTTGCAAAATGTTGGGAGTATTTGTCATTAATTAGAATTTATCCGAAACCTAAAGGAAAAGGAATTGATTATAATGAACCTGTAATATTAAGGAGTTCAAAGAGGAGTGTTTCAGATTTTTGTAATGCTATTCACAAGAGTATTTTAAGCAAGTTTAAATATGCACTTGTCTGGGGAACTTCTGTAAAGCACAATCCTCAAAAAGTAGGAAAAGACCATATTTTAAATGATGAGGATATTGTGCAAATATTGAAAAGAGTTTAGCTTTAAATAAAATTATTAATAAATAAACTCCAATTTATATTAATAAGTTAGAAATAATTCAGTATGATAAGACAAAGTCAATGTAATTAGGTAAAAACATAAATTATGAAAAATACATAATTTAACGAAATGGTATCGAATATAAACTATAATTTCCAATTATATTCAAAATTAAAATATTCTGTGTCAATATGTATTGAAGCAAAAATCGTTGATAAATAAATATATATGTAATGTAAAAAAAATAAAAATAACATTATTAAATCTTATGTCTAAAGAAACAATATTAATATATAATTTATTTCGAATACTCATCTGAAACTATGATAAACTAGAACAAGAACTTGCATTAGTTTTGGATGTCAAAAGATTCTAAACAAGTATAAAATATAAATTCAAGTCAAAAACTGTCTATCAATGTGTGCGTGTTTTGTAGATGGCTAACTTATCAAATTTCTTCATTTGTATTCAGAGGTGAGAGTTTTAAAAGTTAGTTAAAAAGCTATCAAGGTTCACATATTTATTGGCTAAATACCCATTACCAAATTGACAACTCACTAAAATACCTGAGCTTTATTTAGAGCAAAAAAGGGCATTATGAAAAATAATGAATATGAAGATATAAAAACAGACACCGCCCCTGGATTAAACCAAGGCAACACGCAGACGTTCCGCTTATATTGGGACGTATATAATGGGAAACTACGGAAAAGTTAGCTACATAATTTCATATGGAAACTAGGATAATAAAAATGTCCTGGTTTGATGCCAAAAGTATTGGGTTACAGATACCCTGCTTTGCATGCAAGGTCGATCCGGCTCCGATGGCCGGTATAAGATTCTACTAACAGGGTATGAGTACCTAAAAGAAAAGATTGTTTCAATTGAGACAGTCGCTGCACTGGGTCAAGAACCTCACAGATTATTCCACATATAAAAAGAGCCTTTAGAGTATTTCAAAAGCATAATAAATCGTGTAATATTTCGTTTTTATTTCCATTTATTAAAACTTGCCTGATGATTGGAAGTTTAAATTACATTTTTTTAATCAATGATATATTTATGTTAAATCACCTTTTGTTTCTTGAATAGTCTATTAATTAGTAAAAGATGATAAATTTCAAAAAATTATTAAATAAATAGCTCATTAATTTTAAGATTATTACAATGTTAGCTTATTTTTTTGCATATTTAAAAATAAAAAAGTTTAATTACTTTTGTTTTCATATCTTATCTATTCGATTAATATGTACAAATTGGTTATTGATAACCTTACAATCATTTATAAAAATACACGTTCTTGAATTAATAAATATTAAAAGTTATCGAATATTTAAGTATGCTATATAAGTTATTATGATCAATTTGATTTTCTAATTCTTTTATACAATATGGTATTTGCATTGTTTATATTAAATTGGTTAGCAGCAACAATAAAATTAAATATAATATACTGAACATTTCTCTTTATAAAGACAGTATTTTGCAATATCAGCTCTGCAATAAAATCAAAAATTCGGTTGAATACCATTCTAACATGATGTGATAAAATTCTTAGATATTTATACACCTGCAGCCACAATGAATACTGAAATATATTTATATTTTATAATATATAAGTGCTGCTTTAAAAAAGTTAAAACATCTTGACATTGCTTTGAGAGTTATGCAGGATGAAAAAGCAAATATTTATTAATATAAAGATAAGGACTGATATATCAGTGAAGATGAGCAGGTTCTAAATATATTTGTTTGTGATTTAAGAACTAATAAATTATTTTGGTTGAGGGGACATGCAAGCTAGCTTATTTTCAGATTATAATATACAAAAAAAATAAATATAGCTTATTAGTAAATTAATTAAATCTGATGCACGAAGCAAAGATAAAAATAAACATTGTCATGACATGGCACGAAATTGTAACGGTAACTTACAACGATTATTAAATATAATCGTACGATGGAGGCATATAAAATGCTTTGAAAAAATAAATGCTACTATATTTAAATGGAAGCGATATGAATAAAAGAAAGACAAAGATGACCTAGCACTAACCCTTTAATTTAATAGATAATAATATACAAGTGCAGAATATGAAAGTAATAATAAAAAATAAAAATTTTAATAATAAATACTTATTTAATTACTAGCCACCACTGATATAAGGTTTATTGGATTCAGGGACACCGCAACGTGGGCAATAGTTGAAATGCGATGGGGAAGCTGTCCTACAAGATTGACATATCGTAGTACCAAAATCACCAAATCTATATCCACATGATTTACAAGCAAGAAATGGTCTTCCTTTTCCGACCCTACAAATAGGTATGAAAAACAAAGAACAATAATTATCATTTCTGCGGTATACAGCATCGGTTTCAGCTCCGCATTTTATACAAGTTACATGATGCGGTGGTTCTGGTAAATTGGGCGGTGTTTCTGATAACACCCTATGAACCGTAGTGCAACCTATAATCAAACATCGACACATTCTTTATATTGTAATTTTTTTTTAAAAAAGAAATTATGAAACGTTATTTTCAGATTAAACAAAGAATAAGCATTACTGGTGTATTCTGTAACCTTAAGGTATTTATTTATATATTTTAATAATATTTAAGAATGTGTGGAATATTGATATGTGGATTGAGTGACAGAGAAAAGATATTAGAAACTCCGCCGAGTGGGATGCCTGATTTACCAAATGATGTTATATGTACATTTTGCTGCTTCCAGGGAAAACCTGTATACCAAAGAATGGATACATGGTATACATTCTTTTTGATTCCAATTTGTCATGTAATGAAAGGTGATGTTTGCATTGTTTGTGCATCTTGCAAAAACTTTCTTGCATCCTATACACTTGAGGTATGTAACCAATGCCATACTGTTATGCCAGCAGGTTATATTTATTGTGGAAGGTGCGGAAATTCAAAAATACATGCAAGAAGAAGTGGAGAAAAAGTGATAAACTAAATTATAAAAAACATTCAATTATAATAAAAATTCAATCAAATTTTCTTATATTTGAAATTAAATTTTGATGTCTACTCTTTGGTTTAATAATATTGCATACTTACAATTGAATAACCTTGTTCAGTTTTTCTTAATCATATCAGTCAAGCAAATTTGGAAGGTTTAAAATAAATGCCGCTAATTAAATCACATAAATAAATTTTTTACAAGGAAAAGAATTGATATCATAGTAAAAAAGGAATAGACCAGATATATTTATTTACGATAAGAAAGAGAATGAAATAATGTTAGTTGAAGTTGGTATAACGACCCAAGATAATCTCCAAACTGTTGAAACGGAGAAGAAGAGGAAATACGACATTTTAGCAAATGAATTAGGCTTGCTATATAAATCAAAAACTAAAATAATACCTTATGTTATGACATGGGATGGTGTGGTAACCAAGTATCACAGAAATGATCTTAAAGAATTAAATATAACTTTTATAATAGAGGCATACATCCAATCGATGGTATTGAAGAAGACGCTCGAAACCATATTATTTGAGTACAGAAGAAGCATTGAGGATGACATAGACGTAAGAGATTGAGTAGAAGAGGCTGTGAAAGGGTATGGAGAAGAAAGTGCCATTGGATACCAATCGCAGGCCATCGAAAAGAAAGACAAAGGATGACATAACATTAACCCTTACAACTTTCAGGATTATTAAATAAAGTTTATTATATTAAATTGTAAATTTTGTTGATAAAAGATAATATTTATAGTACTTTAAAAATTTATTTAATTTCAGATTTTTATTTTGTACGATAAATCCCATATTTACTATGGTGACATTAATCATATTAAACCTGCACATGTTGTTTGGCGTGATATACCTTCTGAATTTATAATATTTTTATAATCCTCTTTTGAACCATGGTATTATATAATAATCTTTGTTGAATTCCATTTCTGTATTGTCTCATGCAATGTAAAATGCTGTTGCATCCATTTGCATTTATATATTTATATTATTTTATTAAATAAAGATTATATTTCTATATTTTTCCTACTTTGTTTATATATATAAACTATCGTGTAAAGCAAACATTTGTCCCGCAATTATTCTCATTCTTAATTTATTAATTTTAATGTATTTTATTACAAAAGCGATATTGAATAAAAATCGATAAACTTATATTTGTTATGCTGAGGTTTATACTTTCCTTTTATAAAAGTAATTTTTGCCGAATAATATTTTTTATTATAATATCCATAGAAATAACGTATTGTCTTTTTAATAATTAATTCTTATAAAAAATTTATTACCAATTTAATAATAACTTATATTGTTCCAGTATTGAATATAATTGAAATGAAACAATTTATTAAATATTTTAGTTATGTTTTTCTTATTGCCTAACATAATAATCAGTTATTCTATTTTTATAAATTTATTCCATTCCAAACAACGTCAAACTAAAACAAGAACTTATTAATTATTTGGGGTATTAGAATCTATCTGCTAGACAAGTACAAACTCGGAATTTGAAGCAAAAATGTATATTCATCTACGTGTATATTTTAGATACTCAACTAGATAATTTCATTTATTTCTACTCGTAGATGGTACTTCAAAGGTCGGTCAAAGGTCATCAAGTTTCACACATGTGCAGTATTTGGTTAATGTATCAATTGCTTGATTTATGGCTCACAAAATATTTTGAGTTTTATCTAGAGCAAAAGAGGTATATTTAAAAAAAACAAAAACATATAAAAGTATAAAAACATATTTTGCATCAGATCAAACCAAAGCAACATTCAATATTTTAACTTATAATTGAAAAGTCTACAGCAAGTAAAATCGAGTAATTTGTTTGCGAGACTTCATATGGGCGCATATGAGCGATAATATAATGATTAAATGCTTTAGTTTAGCATCAAAAGTATCAGGCAATGACGGAGCCTTGCATAAAGATTATCGGCTACAATAAATGGTATTAACTTCAACTAAAACGATATGAGCACTGAAAGAGAAAACATTGCCTCAATTGAGGCAATCGCTGTACTGGATCAAGAATTTTTTATTCTATCTTAAATATAAAAGGACTTTTTAGAGAATAGCCAAGGAATCATAAATCGTGTACAACTTATTTAAATAAACTTTGTATGTTAAAGGTTATTATTGAATAAATACAAATTTATCTACAAATTATTATAAATGATCATGTGAGTCATTATATTAAATATTCTCAATGTAGTGATAACTATTGGGGTTCAATTATTGTACATTAAAAGTCCGATATATGTTTAATAAATTGTTTCAAAAAACAATTTCAGCATCCGATTTGGATTATCATTAAAAAATTGATTAAATTAATTTTTCCTATTTAGTAATTTTAAAAATAAATTAAAAATCAAAAAAAAAAGTTATATATAGCAATAATTTAGACGGGTATGATTTCATCTTTCATTTCTTATGTGTTTAATGCGCTAAAAATGATTTTTGGCAATAATGTAATCGATACGGTAACGATCGATTATAAATCTTACGGTGATTATGTTACCTATAATGATGTCACCGCTGAAGAAAATGCAAACACCAAATTTGAATATCTAGTAGCTTGCCATTATGAAAATGATTCTGAAATTTATGTTCAAGATGGAGTCCTCTCAAACTATAATTTTCGTGTGTATGCAATCTTTAATAAGAGACTAAGTAAATATAGCGAGGAAGACGAAAGGAAAAAGTTGTTGTTGTATATACCACCACTGCTACCATTGGATGGTAGCTTAATTTTAGCTAACATATTAAGTCGTTCATTTGAAAACGTTTCGCCAAACTATAAATTAATTGTAAGGGACGATGCTTCCACTTCGAAAAAAGAGGATTATAAATTTTACAGATTCAAACTACAAGAGAAAAATAAGTTATATTATGAAAAGATAAAAAATATTATAATTTCAACTTTCGCAATATCGATCAGGATTTCAGAACACATCAAAGAAGAACTGAATTTTCTAAAATTAGAACGTTTTTCTATACAAAAAAATAAATCAACATTGATTGCGTTAGAACAAAATTTATTAATAATTATATATTATGCCGTTATACCAAAATATCATTTGTTAATAAGATTAAAGTACATGTTTATTCTGATAGCTGATATACAAAGTAGTCGTCTTGATTTTTCTCGATATGATCCTCGATCTAATATTTTTTTCCTTTTGGACAAATATCTGTTAAAAAAAAATAAAACACAAGAGATTGATGAAACTATCTTATATGCAATTTACAAAGAGAGTCATATTACTAAGAAAAAGCTTAGTTACGAACCTTGTTTAAATAAGAAGTTTCTCCCTGATGACATATATGAGATTCTGTATAATCCAGTGCATATTAAAAATTGGTCATCTGATCTTCCTAAGCTGATTGACTGGGTTTCGAATTTAGAAAGGCATTTGCGTAAAACTGATTATTTTGCGCCAGATAGGTCAGATTTAGACATGTTTTATTTTTTATACAATGAATTTGGAAATGATAGAGCTTTCGATTTTTTGCTTACCTGTTCAGAGTTTATGTATGTCGAATCCAGACTTTTTGTCGAGCGTCACCTATTTACAGATGGTGCAGACTATTGCCATCTATATGATAAAATATGTGATTTATACTTTCATGATATATTTTCAATTCAAGAAATCAATGATACAAAATTCGATATCTATTTGTCACTTTCAACGAATAAAGAATTAAAAAATTATAATATAAATTTAGATTCTCGATATCTTAAAGACCTGAATAACTGTGAGTTGATTAAAAATTTATATTATTTACTTGTTGAAAAAAGAGAAATGCTATACATGAGTATGGCTTTAAGTGGTGTGTCTTTTTGCAACTTTTATAATGATTATCTGACGGTTGTAGTGAAGCAATTAAGAAAAATGATGTATTATGATAACATTTATGATGAAATTTTAAACGATTGGATGATGAGCGATGAATACATACGCGGAATGCCGGACCCATATAAAGACACCTCGATACTTAAAGAGGAAATTGATACACAAAACAGCAGAATATATTTTTCCATATTTGACGCTAAAAAAATAGATAGAATGAACGCCAATAGTGAGACTTCAAAAATTTTTTCTTTACTCTTTAACAAATTCAATGATGCGATAGCGGAGAAAATTAAAAGTGATAAACTAAATAATAATTCTGAAAAAAAAAATGATAAGAGAGGTAAAACAAATAAAAACTAAGACTGATATGAGCTATTCCTCTTTTAGCTATTTAATGAATATGAGGTACACGGATAAGATTTAATTTTTTAATAAATTCTACATGAAATATATATTAGAATGTGTTTTAATAGTCTAAAAATATTGCATTATAGCGTGGAATGCCAATTTTTTATTTTTGTTATATTATCTAGAAATACCGGAAGATAGATTAAAATTAATTTAATCGATATGATGAGGTAATCACATTTATTGAAAGGAAGCTTATATGAGATATAATAAAGGAAGTGCGACATTATTGTATTTTACTGCTGATTATAAGAGGTATTGCTAAGATGGTGGTTCTAAATATAGCTAAAAGGTTAATATAATGGTATAGAGCAGATGTCATCAATCGAAAGAAACATTTTGCACTGCTATATATTTTAAATATAGATAATCTATCATAAAGAAAAAAGTACATCATTGCGTTAAACATGAGGTTAGGCCGAAAAAAAAAGAAATATAAATTGGTTCAAAAGAATCGATATCTTTATAAACTATGCCTTTTTACAATATATAATCTTATTTTCCAAAACATGGAAAACTAAACTTATTTGAAAAAATATTTTATTTTTTCTTTTTAAAATCTGAAATTATTATGATAAGTATTCTAATCAAGCTAAACATATTTCATTTTGTATTATAATAAATAAAGGGGGGGTGTAAATTTAAAAATAAAAAAAAATCGAAATTTACTTCCCGAAATGTTATGAAGATAAAAAGCTTAAATTTGAAGAATGTTTTCTTAAAATTAAAGAAAATATTTTAAGAATATAAATTTTGTATACGAAATAATAATCATAATATATTTTTGCCTTTATTAAGTGATGTCTTGTTTCTTACTTTTTATTTAAATAGTATTTAACAGGTGAAACTACTAATCCTTTTCCCTTTACACCTCCTTTATATGCAAGTGTAAGCAAATCTATAAGTTCTTTTTTATCATTTAATACAAAATCTATAGTGTTATTATTTCCTGTGCTGCAATCAATTTTTATATGTTTTCCATTATAAAAACATATTATACCATTGAGGGGTTCATCAGATATATCAGTTATGAATGGTTTATTATAAGTGTAAATTGATACATATCGGCTTAATGGTCGTAAACATTCTAATAATAATGAATCTAATATTAATGACGATGAATGATTTGGATTTCCAACCCGAATAGCAAGCAATTTATTCTTTTCGTTTTTTATTGTAAATTGCAAATCAAACTCTGTTGATAAATTATTTAGCATATATCTATAAGCTATTATATTTTTATAAGTTCTTTCCTGTATCGATTCTCATATAAGCCATTTTTTATATATTGATGATAATATAAAATATAAATAATATTGACTCCGAGAATATATTGTGTCGTCCGAAACGACGTTAATATAAGACAAAAATTTAGTAGTATTTTTGGGTGCCAGAAGCTGCTGGATAAGTACAAACTTGGAATTTCAATCCAAAACTGTCGATCCACATGTGTGTGTTTTGTAAATGGCCAATTTTCCTCATTTCTCTTTAGAGGTGGGAGTTTTAGAGGTTAGTCAGAAAGCCATCAAGTTTCACACATATATGGCATTTGGTTAATGCACCCATTACCAAATTGAAAACTTACGAAACTATCCTGAGCTTTATTTAAAGCAAAGGAGGCGCATCTGGAGAAACAAAAGATTACGAAGATATAAAAACAGACCAATGCCTAGATCAAATCAAGGCAACACACAGACGTTCCGCTTATATTGAAATGTCTGCAATAGGGGGTCTCCGGTTAAGTCAGCTGCACGTCTTTATAGTGACACTAGGATAATAAAAGTGTCATGGTTTGATGACAAAAATGCCGGGCTACAGGTATTCTACTTTACAAATTCGTTCCGGTTCCGATGGACGGTATAAGCTTCGACTAACAGCGGTATAAGTATTAGGAAGAAATTATTGTATAATTGAGACTGTCGCTGCCTGGACCTAGACTTTATTCTATATATCAAAAGAGCCTTTAGAGTATAGCCAAGGAAGCTCAAATCGTGAAAGATCATGTCTAAATAAGGTGAAATCAATTCTAAGCTTACATAATATTATAAAAAGAAATTGCGAGTGTCGAAAAGGTATTGATTCGATTTTTATTAAAAGTGATTTAACTAAATAATCATTATATAATTTACTAATACAACACCAAATTTTCCGTATTTCAGACCTGTTTGCTTGCCTCTGTTGTATTAACATTTTTCTAGTTCCCATACACCAGACATCCTATAATAAAATTTATTTACTGATAAAAATATAATATAAGTATGAATAAACGATCATAAAATGAATAGATACTTTTAAAAATATAAAAAAATAGTCATGTTTTATTTAAATGGGGGTTATATTTAATAGGGTTACTTTTGATATTATTTTCCTTTGACCTGCGGTAGACATCCAGTTCCGCTAGCTTTCATTAGAGCGTCGACTGCTTTCTCAACAACATCCATCGCTTCCAATACATCCTCAATACCTCTTCGATGCTCAAGGGAGATGGTTTCGAGCGTATTTTTAAGCACAGTTAATTGGATATATGCTTCTATTTGGTGTGTAATCCCGAGCTCTTTTAGATATCTTCTGTAGTATTTAGTCACAACACCCTCCCATGTTAACATATATGGTATTATCTTAGTTTTTGCTTTATATAGTATTCCAAGCTCGTTTGCAAGGAGGTAATATTTTCTTTTTTTTTCAACCTTAACTTGCTGCAGGTTATCCTGGCTCGTGATACCGATCTTAACTAAGATGACCATATTTTCTCTCTTATCGTAAATAAATATATCAGGTCGATTGTGTTTGACTAGGATATCAGTTCTAATCCTAGTATCGACTCTGATCTCAGCCAGATCATTTTCAGCGATCTCTTGGACTGAGTGGCTTCTAAGTTTCTTTGTTTTTTTGAAGCCGTATTTATTCATTAATAAGAGGGGGATGCATCTCAACATCTCATTATTTCTTTGGGTATAATCATGACCAAGTATTCGATCACATCCTGTTGCTAGGTGATCGATAGTTTTTTTTGCCTGGCCACAATGCTGGCATGAAGGCGCGGTTTCTCTCAAGAAAACATTTCTGTCTTGGATGTAACAATATACCGCTTAAGCACGTAGGTTATTATTTCCATGTGTCATCCAAGTGGAAGAGTCTTTTAAATTAATATGCTCATTTAAGCGCGCTCTATACAGCTTTTCATGTAGTTTTTTATTATTAATCTTGCCGTATAGTGAGTCACACTGAGTATTTATAACGCTCTTTACAGAAACGTCTTCCAGAGAGTATCTCACCCCGAGATAGTGTTTGATGAGAGATAAATGTGTTTTTTCTTGCTCTTCAACTTTTAGGAACGCTTCTCTTCTGGATGATATATTTTTGTATTTCTCCAGCGTTTCCCAAGGTTCGAGGAGCATACATTCGCTCTTCATTTCTACACTATGAAGACCTCTCCTTATTTCGCTTCGTGGGAGATAAAGTCTTTCTTTACACCCAGGCTTGAGATGCACGTTGTGCTTTATAAAAATTAGTCATATAGTTAATTATATAAATACATCAATTGAGCATTTTTTAAATAAAAATTATTACAAAGCTATGTCTATTATAAAAAATATATGAAGATAATCAATCACACATCGGTGATATTATAATATCTGTAAAGTAATAAATGACAAATATAACTAAGCGAAGATAACTTTCAGCAAATTTACAATTTTATATCTCGAAATAATCATATTATGTGTCAAATGTCTTAAAAATAATGGTGTGCAAATAAATCATGAGGTAAATGAACCGGTTAAATAAAATTTTAAAAGGACTAATGATGATTAAAAAACTAATATTTTTTGAAAAATACAAAAAATGATATTAAAAAATAATGGGATTGTTCATAGAAGTAGAAATATGATGATGCAAGGTTTTGAATATAGTTGTGTAAGAAATGCTTTTAACGAAAGGAATTGATTAATGTAAAAGTTGAAAATAAAAGAAGCGTAAAACTTCTGAACTAAACTACATTAAAATTTTATATTAGAATGTCAAATTATTAAAGACTTTTGGCATAGTTATGTTTATAAAATTAAATCTTTATTTGTATGAAAATATACAATATATGAAAAATGTAATAAATTCAGCATATCGATAAAAAGCCAAAGCATGTAGATAAACATTATGTTAAAAATTTATTAAAAGTAAGACTGGAAAAAGCATTTTAACGAATATTTGAGCCGGTGCGTTTTTAAGCAACATCAGATGATATGTTAAAGATTTTAATAGATATGAAGGGTAAAGCGTGTATTTAAGTTTTAAATGAATATATATCTAAATTTTTATGATGACTAAGATTGAGGGAGTTTTATTCTTTACTCTTGATCCATCCGAGTTTCAACATTAATTTTCATACTCTACTTTTTGCATTTAATGTGCATCTCAAGCTTCTTATCGCGTGTCTCATGTAATGTAGCTATTGCCTTTGTTGCGCCATATTGGGTTTTATGCATATTTTAACCATTTCAAGATGTACTTGACAATTTTAATTTTATTATGAATACTTTGTTTCTATCTTTTGCCTTAATTAATAACTCAATTTAGTTATTTGATGATAGATTTTGTTTGCAATATCATACTTCTTAATTCATAGATATTTGAGTTTAGATGAAGCTTCCAAGAGGTATTACCATACTGTTTTAAAAATACTTAAAACTTAGCATATGGCTTAGAATATAAAGCAATAATTAAATATAAATTTGAATAGCCAATAATTAATTATATAACCCTTTCCTTTAATATTTAAACTTGTTTTTATTTTTTATGCACCCCAAATGAATGATAAATATCCGTGCGCTGAGGAAGTAGAATTTGAAAAATTATATGGCGAGAAGCGAAGTGATGCACAGCCTCATGTAAACCCAAAAATGCACAATATGGAATATCGTCCTACTGCCAGCATTCAAACGATACCTACACTTATTCCTTCTTATAGTACTTGGTTTACACCCGATTCTATAAGCGATATCGAGAGAAGAACCTTTCCAGAATTGCTTAATTCATCTCCAACAAGCGAAAATTTATACAAAGAATGCCGTAATAGAATATACAGTATTTATCAAGCATCTCCTCATAAATACCTTGGGATTGCTGATATTAAAAAGCAAGTTCCCTGTGAATTGACTCTTTTAATTAAAATCCATGGATTTATGGAAAAATGGGGATTAATAAACTACAGGATTGAGTATCGAAGAGACAGTTCTGCTTTGCATAAAAGATTAAGGATGGATGCCGAGCCTATTGTTAAGCGAATGGTAGGTGTAACTGAGCCATTAACACCTACACCTGATATAGAACCAGTCCCAGTAATAACATGTAGAGATAGTATTATACCTGAATCTATAACTTGTAGGTGTAATAAAGTGGTAAATGATAATTTTTATTTTACTGAGGAGGATAAAGTGTATATTTGTGAGAATTGCTTCAAAAAGGGAAACTATCCATCTCATTTAACCCAAAATGACTTTTTTAAATTAGACAAAAATGTCATTAAACAGGTTTGGACCAAGGACGAAGAACTTCTTTTGCTTGAAGCGATTGAAAAATACGAAGATAATTGGGACAAAGTAGAACAACATGTCAAATCAAAAACCAAGGAGCAATGTATATTACATTTTCTCAAAATGCCGATACAAGATCGAGTTGTAAATAAACATCTTGCTGAGATGAGCAGTGCCATAGCTCCATTATGTGCCTCGGGGAATCCCATAATGAGTGTGATAGCTTTTTTATGCAGTTGTGTGCATCCAAGAGTAGCAAGCGAGGCGGCTAAATGGGCCATAAAAACATATGATCAAGGTATGGAAAGAATGGTAAGTACGGCATTGGCATGCTCAGCGATAAAAGCTAAGGAGCAAATGGATTTAGAAGATAAGAAAATTGAAAGATTAATGGGTGTGCTCGTAGAATCACTTCATAAAAAGATAGAATTAAAGCTTGATGATTTTAGGCTGATGACAGAATTTGTTGAAAAAGAAAGAATGGAGTTGAAAAATGCAAGAGAATCATATTTAAAGGAAATCGAAGAATTAAGAAATTATATCAAAGGCATTAAAAATGATCAATTAAACAAGGAAGAAATTAATTAAATTAAAGGTGTAATATAATATTTTTAATTTAATGAAAATTTTGCTATAATATTATAAATTTATTCAAATCTCTGATTTATTTTTGATTTTTTAAATTTTTTCGTAATAAATTTTATTCTGTTTTTACTTTTAATTCTTATCGTACTCAATAATATTTAGCTAATGATGAAATTAAGATAAGATGGATGGTAATTTGTATATTTTAAATATTTAAATTGAATAGTTCGAGTTATAAGAATATGCTTCATAAATAGCTTACAAATTTTATATTTTAAATGTTTTATAGCAAAACGTCTGAAACGGCGTTAAACTAGGACGGGAATTTACTAGTAGTTTTGGGTGTCAGAAGCTGTTGGACAAGTACAAACTTGGAATTCAAGCCCAAAACTGTCTATCTATGTGTGTGTTTAGCAGATGGCTAACTTACCAATTTTCTTCATTCCTCTTCAGAGGTGGGAGTTTTAGAGGTTTGTTTGAGAGCAATCAAGGTTCACACATATATTGGTTATAGCACCCATTGCCAAATTGACAACTCACGAAAATATCCTGAGCTCTATCTAGAGCAAGGAAGGCGCATCTGGAAAAACAATGAATATAGAAATATAAAAACAGACACCACGCTTAGATTAAACCAAGGCAACACGAATATGTTCCGCTTATATTGAAATGTCTGTAGTAGGGATACTCCGAGTGACTCAGCTGCACGGCTTCATATGGTCAATTACGAGAGATATTGAGATGATAAAAGTAATTTAGCTTTATCCCACGGGTTATAGACACCCTGTCTTGCTGCAAGATCAATCTGGCGTCGATGGACAGTATTGGCTTCAACTAACAGCGGTATAAGTACAAAAAATAACACCCCATTTGAGACAGTCGCTGTACCGGGTCAGGAATTTCACAGATTATTCCATATATAAAAAGTCTTTTTAGGGTATAGTCAAGGAATCCATAAATCGTGAATGATTTTGTTTAAATAAAGTGATATAAAAAACAATTTAATCAACAAATAACTGAAAATAAATTGAATTAAATTACGCAATATTTAAGCATATATAAACTTTTAATAAATATAATCGTTAATCTGCTTAATATAATAAGGTTATAATAAATATAATAAGATAAGCATGTGTTGGGAAAAGAATTGTATAGTCAAAAACAAAAAGAAATATTATTTTATATAAACACACTTGAGTGTTTAACAAATATATAGGCATAATAACTTAGTATTTCAAAAAATAGTAAAGTGGAAGAATATGTTTTTGAAAAAATAAATAGCAACATTTAAATAATTTTTTTTTAAAGAATTTAATAACTACAAAATATGATATGAAGAATACTGGTAAGGTAGTATTTAAGAATTAGAATATGGAAGCATACCTGAGAACAAAAAAAAACTAGAAAGTAAATGGCGTACACTTAATATATATTAAATATTATATAAATAAATATAATATTTCGCGATCATTTTTTAATTATTAAAATAATACAATCGGAGATGGATAATACCAAAAGTAAGACATGGTGCAGATACATATTGCTTTAATATTAAACCGATCATGCTAGTTTTTATATTCAAATATCATTATCATATACACAGAGATTCATACGCCTTGATTTTAACTTAGATATTATATTATTATTTTTATGTGTGTGAATTCAAATCTATTGTTTACATTATATTCATCTTTATAGTTTAAAATTATGACTCATATAGTTTAAATATAACTCGCCAGATCATACTTTAATTAATATCTACAACCAAATACAAACAGACTAGATTTGAAATACAAATTTTGAAACAATTTTTTGTTATGTTACTCAATTCTGAGTTTTATTACCTTTATACATATTTTATATCTCGGCTAAAGCAATATCGTATTACATCATAACTTAATTGTAATATTATTTTTTGTAAATCTATTTGATTAACGAATAAATTATATTATTTCTACTTAATTCTATTACATCAGCATCTCCTACTCCATAAAATAACCTTATCTATAATTAGATGCAAAATACAATAATATTATATTTTCATCAAGATAATCTTACTTACTGGATATGATGTATTATCACACCCTCTATTTATTGCACAAATTAACTCTTTATTTTAATTTATTAGATATTACAAAATTTAAGTCTTGATATTCAAATCTAATATTATAAGAATTAATTAATGATCATTTAACTATGGCCTTATAAATATTCATCTTACAGAAATAATAATCAAATTAAATTGCTTGGCCATCTTTGAGACCTAACAAATAAATGAATACTGTTACCTTTGATTTTAACTGTAAAATAGCTATTTATAAAATATGCCAGCAAATTCTATTTTTTTAATATTATTTTGTATCTGTATTATCAGTTTAATTAATATTGTAAATAAATTGGCCTTTTAATTAAGTAATCAATAATATTCGTTTCAATTTAGATCCCCAAATGTTAATAAATAATTTCAAAGTTTTTAAAATAGATAAGAATACGAAGACACCGGCACAACAATGCGGTGGATATATATTATATGCAAATATTGATGGTATAATTAAGCCCAATGAAACGTTCTTGGTCCCAACAGGTATAAAACTGTCATTCAATTCCAATTTCTTTGCTCATATCATCGGTATTTCTAATAAACACGACTTGAAAGTATTAGGAGGTGTAGTGGATTCAGATTATCGCGGTGAAGTAAAGGTTATAATATACAATGGAAATAAAATTGATTTCGCGTTTAAGAAACATGATCCTATCGGTCTGCTAACATTTACAAGAATAGCTACACCTAATCTGCAATTAATTGATTAAATAAATAATGTAATTAAAAGTTAAGTTATAAATTTTTTAAATAGGAATATCTTGCAAAATTTCTTGTATTTTAAGTTTTTTTGAAAAATATATGTGATATATACAAATATAATTTCTTATTTGCAATAATGCTTAACACAAAAATCTAATGATAGCGATGTAATCTACTTTCAAATTTATACTCAAAACTGTTTATTTATTTTATAGATTACCATTAACTGTTTTTTTTTCATTTCTCTCAAAGGTGAAAATTTTGAAGGTGTGCTAAAAATCTATTGAGTATCATAATTTTGTTAGTCTATGAGTTTGTTGCAGATCGACAACCTGAAAGATCATACTGAGTTATACTTAGATTAAAAAAATTTAATTTAGAGATAAAAATTATTATCCATATATAAAAATAGTTATACGCTAGATAAACAAGGGAATTCGCAAGCGTTTATTTTTATTGAAATTCTGTATTATAAAAATTTTGTGTAATTTAGCTGCATATTTCCATGTGTATAAGAACGATGAAATGGTAAAAGTAACAAGTTACAGTAAGACTGACTGACTTGAATGCAAAGTAATTTAATTTATATAAATAACATCATAAATAATTGTAGTTTTTTAAATACTATTAAAACCAAATTATATTTATAGTTATTTTCTTATAAAAGACCTTTATTTAAACGAAATCTTTCACGATTTATGATTCCTTGGTTATACACCAAAGGCTCTTTTTATATATGGAATAAAATACTTGAACCAGTGCAGCAATTGTCTCAATTGAAACAATCTTTTCCCTTTGGGTACTCATACTACTAGTACTCGAAGTCCATATACCGTCTATCGGAGCCGGATCGACCTTGCAAGCAAGGCAGGGTACCTGTAGCCCGGTACTTTTGGCATCAAACCGGGGCACTTTTATCATCCTAGTGTCACTCGTAAGCGTCCATATGGAGCCGTGCAGCTGACTTACCCGGAGTCCTCCTACTGCAGACATTCCAATATAAGCGGAACGTATGCGTGTTGCCTTGGCTTAATCTAGGCGCGGATCTGTTTTTATATTTCTATATTCATTGTTTTTCCAGATGCGCCTCCTTTGCTCTAGATATAGTTTAGGATATTTTCGTGAGTTGTCAATTTGGTAATGGGTGCATTAACCAAATGCCATATATATGTGAAACTTAATGGCATTTGAACTAACCTCTAAAACTCCCACCTCTGAAGAGGAATGAAGAAAATTGGTAAGTTGGCCATCTGCAAAACACACACATAAATAGACAGTTTTGGACTTGAATTCCAAGTTTTTACTTGTCCAGCAGCTTCTGACACCCCAAACTACTAGTAAATTCTCGTGCTAGTTTAACATCGTTTCGGACTATTATTTTCTTATAATAAAATAATTATTTATATTATATAGCAGATATATTATTGAATCTATAAATTAAAATATAAAAATTATTGGGATAACGTGTTATTTTATTTCTTATTAAAAGATATTTACGATAATAAATTATACAACATGATCGGAATAATTAATTAATTCTTACTTCTTATCGATTATATAAATTAGTCATTTGTTTAAGAAAAATAAATTGTATTTTATTATTTGATATACTCAATACACGATAGTAATATTATTTAATGAATGAATTCATTTTATATTTGAATTTTGCTCAATCATATTTTAATAATGTAAATTTTTAATTGATACAATAGACGAAGCGAATGTCACCCACAGCCCACAAAAAAGAAATACAAAAAATAATGCAACACTAACCCTTTAAATAAATTCTTTATACAATTTATTTTGCAATTTACTAATATTATAGTATTATTAATAGATTTTTACATTTAAATCATCATTAGATATGCTATATTCATATTAATACTTGTCTACTTAAGGACATTAACGTATTAAAATATTACATTTCTGGCGTCGATACTTTGTTTTTCTTTCTAATTAGAAATGTTGTTCATATAATTGCAATATTTTATTGTGTTTAAAAATTTTCCCTTTTAATAATGAACTGCGAATGGATAGGCTGTGAATTTGTGGGAGAAACAGAAGAAGATTTATCAAACCATCTTTTGAGTCATGTTGCGCCAGATTCAGCAAATGAATACAAATGCCAATGGAATGGTTGCAAGCGCTATAATGAGAAACAGATTTCAAAACACTCTTTTATTGCACACATCCGTAAGCATAGTGGAGAACGGCCATTTAAGTGTACAAAATGTTATAAAGCATATACACGTTCAGATGCTTTAAAAAAACATATAAGAAAGCATGAGTCCCTTGATGAAGAATCTTCAATTCTTCTAGAAAAATCAGTTTATCTTACATTTTTAAAAAAGCAATATGCATTTTTTATAGAAGAAGCAATGGATGAAAAGAAACGAATTCTTACTGCAATTAAAATTGCTAAAAATGAGATCACAAATGATATTTTTATGAAATCGAACAATAATATTGTTAAGAATGTTAGTAGTGATTGCGAAGGATGGAAAAGATATTTAAATCAATAGCAGCAGCAAACTTTTATTATTTATTTATTATTCAAAATTAAAAAAAGCAAATTTCAATATGCTAAAAGTTCTGGTAGTAAATACTACATGTAAAAATAGTATGCCATGGTAAATAAAAAAATGATCATAATTATTAATAAAAATATTATAGCAAATATTATTTAATTTTATTGTTTATTAACACAAAAACGTATATCACAAAAGTCGTCTTACTTAAACAAAATATTAAAAAATTTAAGATTACTTGACTATACTCTGAAGACTCTTTTATATATGGAATAAAATACTTGGCCCAGTGCAGCAATTTTTCAATTGAAACACTCTTAGCCCTTTGGGTACTCATACTACTAGTAGTTGTATCCTATACCGTCTATCGGAGCCGGATCGGCCTTGCAAGCAAGGCAGGGTACCTGTAGCCCGGTACTTTTGGCATCAAACCAGGGCACTTCTGTCATCCTAGTGTCAATATATATATATGGAGCCGTGCAGTTGATTTACCCGGAGTCACCCACTACAGTCATTCCAATATAAGCGGAACGTCCGTATGTTGCCTTGGTTTAATTTAAGCGCGGGTCGGTTTTTATGTTTTGTTTTTTCAGATGCATCCTTACTATCTAGATAGAACTCAGGATATTTCCGTAAGTTGTCAATTTGGTAATGGATGTATTAAGCAAATGCTATATACGTGTGAAACTTGATATCTTTTTAACTAACCTATTTCTGAAGAGGAATAAAGACAATTGGTAAGTTGGCTATCTACAAAACACACCCACGGATCGACAGTTTTGAACTCGAATTTCAAGTTTGCAATTGCACAGCAGCTTTAGATATTAAAACTAATGATAAACTTTCGGCTAGTTTAAGGTTGTTCGGGATGATTATTATTACAGTTTTTCATTTATAAGATAAAGGTTGGTGTTATGTTATTCTTTGTCTTTCTTTTCGATGGCCTGCAGTTGGCATCCAGTGGCACTTGCTTCTCCAAATTTTTTTACAGCATCTTCTACTCGATCTCTTACATCTATGTCATCCTCAATGCTTTTTCTGTACTCAAGTGATATGGTTTCAAGCGTGTTCCTCAATACTGTCGATTGAATGTATGCCTTGCATTATAAAGGTTATATTTAAGTTTTTAGGATAATTTTCGTTATATTTAGTTACCACTCCATCCCATGTCATAACATAAAGTATTATTTTAGTTTTTGCTTTACATAGCAAGCCTAATTCGTTTGCCAAAAAATGTTTTTTCTTTTCTTCTCTGTTTCAACAATCCGGAGATTATCTTGGCTCGTTATACCAAATTCGACTAATATAATTTCATTTTCCCACTTATCGTAAATAAATATATCTGGTCTATAATTTGTTATTAGAATATCAATCCTTATCCTTGTATCGACCCGAGTTTCGGCTCTTTCATTTTCCATGACCTCCTGGACTGAATGAAATCGTAGTTTTTTTGTTTTTTTAAAGCCTTACTGAATTGCAGGTGGAAGATGAATACACCTAAGCACCTCATTATGCCTTTGTTATAGTCATGGCCAAGCATTCGATCACAGCCTGTTGCCAGGCATCGATCGATTTTTTGGCTTTACCGCAATGTTGGCAATGTAAAGCATCGTCTCTCCAAAAAAACGTTTCAAACTTGGATATAGTAATAAATGCCTTCAACACAAAGATTACTATTTTCATATTTTAAACAAGTAGAAACGTCTTTTAAACTAACAAACTCATCTGAGCGGCCCCTATATAACTTTTCGTGATTTTTTTTATTAATTTCGTCATAAAGGAGCCTACGCTGAGCATTTAAAAGACTCTTGACAGAAACCCTGTCAGAAAGTATTTTAGTTTATGGTATTGGTATACAAGAGAAAAATAAGTCTTGTTTTGTCTTTCGACTTTCAATATCGCCGCTCGTCCTGATGAAATATTTTTATATTTTTTTTCAGCATGTCCAGTAATTAAAGAAGCATATACTCACTTTTCGTCTCCACAGAATGAATAACTCTTCCCATTTCTGTTCGGAAAAGATATAACCTCTCTTTACAGCCAATGTTTAATGAGAGCTTGCCATATTTCATGATCGAGCTATAAGAAGTCAATTATTACAGTAAATATTAATTTATTTTAATTAACTGTTTTTTGCAAATATATTACCATCTAAATATAAAACTTGGGATTTTTCAGATAAAACTATATAATAAAGCTCTAGTTTTATACCAAAAGTATAGGGCCGCATGCATTCTGTTAGGCTTGCAAGAACGATTCGATTTCTATAGACAAGCATGGCTTCGACTAGCAGTAGTATATGTATTAAAAGGAAAAGAGCGTATTAATTAAGCCAAGCTCTACACGATCACAAGCATCATTGAAAATATAAGCATATGTTCTAAAGTATAGCCAAGAAATTATAAATAATATTTTAATAAAATGATCTTCATTCTTAACAAATATAAAGTGATACTACAAAGACAGCTCATCAACCACCTAACTGCTTGCTTCGATTTATCAGCTTTAGTAAATAAAAACTCAACTAAGTCTTGAAAATTTTAGATTCTTACATGGAAAGAATTAAAAGCAATTAAACTACAGAAATATCAATGAATATATATGATTTTTGAACTGTTTTTTGCAATTTCTTATTACATTTATACGAAATATAATGTTAATTGTTCCATTTTCTTTTCACTACGATATTTATAAGAAAAATAAGAATACAATTGGTCAATAATTATAATTACTAAATTTCATATTATAAATTTTACAGATGTTGTTTTCGCATAGCAGGATGCTGATTTTAGAACGTGTACATTGAAGTTGATTATATGATCAGATAGTCATTTCTGGTAAAAAAAAGTTTTGATATTGTTAATCATGTACGAATGAATAAATATCAAATAAATCTTTCTATTTTTGGAAATTAAATTAAAATTTTTAAAATATATAAACAAGAAAAAATTTCAATTTATGAAATCATTTTTGTTTTTAGTTTTTCTATTTGCTGGTATTTCAAAACATAGCAATATTATCGATACAGAGGATAAAACATTATCGCTTGATTATAAGTCTGTTGACAAATATATTGCATGCGACAACGAAGATAAAGAGAAAAATGATTCGAATAGTGAGACAGAATTTATGCTTGCCTGTCATTTTAAAAAGGATTCTGACTATTCAAATTGGAGGAATCATCCATCAGACTCTAAATTGTGTGTATACGCCATTTTCAGCAAAAGGATGATTTCGGATGTCATGATTGATAACAAAAAAAAATCAAAACTATTTGTACCGTTGTTGCCGCTTGATGGTACTTTAATTCTGGCAAATATGCCTTTTCGTTTTTTTTCTGTCGGTTATCAAAACAATAACATATCTTCAAGTATTTCTTCATATTCTAGCAAGAAGAATAATAAATATTACAAGTTTAAGTTGCAGAGTAAAGATGAATTATATAATGAAGATATAAAGAGCATTTTTTCAGCAAGTTCGAATTTATTAAATACACTTGTAAGACATAATAGAACAAATATAGATGAACTTAACTTTGAATATCTTTACTTTAAAAGTCAAAGAAAAGAATTGAAGCGTGTAAAGTCAGATCTGATATTTTTATTTGACCATCTTATGACACCTAAATATCATTTATATGTAAAAATAAAATATATGCTCTTTTTAATATATGAGCTACTAGGAAAAGACTTTGATTTTACGGGGGGATACAAGCCCGCACCAAATATATTTATTTTTTTTGATAAGTACTTCAATAAATATGACAGAACAAAAATTAGGGATGAAACTATTTTGTATGCAATTTATAGGGAATTGATGGACATGCGATATAGGATTAATGTAGATGGTTTTTTACAATATTTAATATCTAAAAAAATGTATAACGCATTGGAAGATATATTAAATAGTAAAGAAGTACTAAATATTACTACTTTGTCACGTTGGCTTGATTCTATAAGAGAGCTTTGGGTTGAAGAATGCAATACATTTGCAGGCGAAGCAAATTTAAACGTACTTTATATTTTTTATGATGTCATTAAATCAAAAAGAATAGTAAATTTTTTATTTACCTGTTCTGAAATAATGTATGCACGTTCAAGGTTTACAGTAGAAAATTCTATAAATGGAAATCATTCTGATTATTGTTTCATGTTCTATAAACTGTGTGATTTGAGGCCAAATTCCATTATGAACTCGATTAATTATGCATCTGATGTAACCACATATATTAACATACATAAAATTAAACCTGATTTGATATCTTGCTATAAAACTGATGTTATGGATCAAGAAGAAGCTTTAGATTATTACGAATGTCTTAATACTTGCTGTCAAAAAATATATTTAAATATGGTAATAAGTGGTGTTTTGTTTTGTGATTTTACTAATGACTTTATGGACTTTGCATTATCCCATATGAAACCTGCGTCGAAATCAGATCATACTTATGATCAATTATATGAAGCTTGGATTAAAAATGATTTTGAATATCATGATGGAATGCCGGCATTTAATCCATATCATCAATTTGCGAATGAAGGAATTGCAATGAGCGAGCTTGAACCAACAGAAGTAGAATACACTGGTTGTCCCATTTCATAATTTATTGATTCGCGCATTGAATTTTTGAAATAAGATATTATATGACAATGAAATTTTCTGAAATAATTAAAGTCTGTTTTTAAATGGCAAGGTTTTATATTTTTTATTTTTTTTGTATTATTATTTTTTTTCTGCGATCAAACGGGTTTTTGTTCAATTTAATTTAAGTACTGAAATTAATAATATATAATTTTATATTTCATATTATATTATGGCTTATGATAACATATATTTCTTATACTTATATAATTTAAAATTAGTGCACTAGCATAAAAAACATAATAATATGTTACTGCCTTTTATATATATCAAAATTCAATATTTTGGTACAATTTATTTACTTAATTACAAAAATATATAAAGTTTATTAAAGATAATTATCTTACTTTATAAATAATATTATAAATATCGAATTACTTAATGCAAAAATATCAAAATATTTATCAAATATTAAAAACTATAGACTTAAAATGATTATAGTTTTTGTTATGGCATAGAAAGAATTGGTTTACTTTTAGAAGCATTCCTCAACGATAAAGTAGACAGGCAAGCAAATTAGTTTAAAAAATAGCATTTTCAAATATATATATTGTTAACATATAAATAGATTTTAGTAATACCGGAAGTTTTATCCAATAATCTTAAAGTAGATAGCTTTGCTTAAAATAAATTTTAACATATATTTCACTAAATGGTTATTTTTAATTAAATAAAAATTTTCACGATTATAATTCTTTGGTTATACTCCAGAGGCTCTTTTTATATATATAATAAAATACTTGACTCAGTGCAGTGATTGTTTAATTGAGACAATCTTTTCCCTTTGGGTACTCATACCGCTGTTAGTCGAATCCTATACCGTCTATCGGAGTCGGATCGACCTTGCAAACAAGACAGGGTACCTATGGCCCGTTACTTTTGGCATCAAACCAAAGCACCTTCATCATCTTAGTGTCACTCGTAAGCGTCCATATAGAGATGTGCAGCTTTTTTACCCGGAGTCACCCTACTTCAGACATTCCAATATAAGCGGAACGTCTGTGTGCTGCCCTGGCTTAATATAGGCGGGGGTCTGTTTTTATATTTCTATATTCATTATTTTTCCAGATGCGCATTCCTTGCTCTAGATAGAGCTCAGGATGTTTTCGTGAGTTGTCAATTTGGCATTGGGTGCTTTAATCAACAAATGTGTGAAACTTGATGGCTTTTAGACAAACCTCTAAAACTCCCACCTCTGAAGAGGGATGAAGAAAATTGGTAAGTTGGCATCTAAAAAACACACACATGGATAGACAGTTTTGTATTTAAATTCATGTTTGTACTTGTCTAGCAATTTCTGTTACCCAAAACTACTAGTAAATTCTCGTCCTAGTTTAACGTCATTTCGGACGTCATCGCCAGAAAATAACTTATTTTTTTATTGTGTACTATATTTTATAAAAAAATATTTCATCAATTAATAATTGAAACACGCTTTACTATGACATCCGTAAAGCTCTTATCAAACATAAGACGCATTTCGAGTTTTGGTGTAAAGTGCTATTATATAAACAAATATATGAAATGTTCTACTTTGCGGAGATAAAAAGCGAGTATATAAATTTTCAATTATTAGCCGCTATGCAAAAATAAAACTATTTCTTTAATATGAGTTAAAATCTTAAAAGTCGAAAAGTAAAATATCGCGTATTTATTTTAATGGGCCAGTATCTTATAGTTGACTATTCTCTAACAAATGTTTCTGGCGAACATCTTTTATATGCTCAGCGTAAACTATTTATGACGAAAGTAATAATAAAAGTTTTCATGAAGATATATATAAGATCCATTCAAATGAATTGGTGAGTATAAGAAATTCTCCTACTTGAATAAAACACGAACATAATTTTCTGCCCTTAAACAATTGTTGCGATATCTAAGATAAAAATGCTTTTTAGAAGGATATTGGTTGCATTGCTAAATTGCAGCAAAACCAAAAAAATTCTAGCCATTTGGAAATAGATTATAATCAAATCATTGTCTATAAATATCTGACAAGAGAGATAATGAATTGCTTGAGTATATTTACTTTCTATTAGCATATAAATTTAACTTTAGAAATAAAGAACACAATCTTATTCAGTTTAAGAGGTCATGAAAAACCAAAGAGTCAAAATTTAGGTCGATACTAGGATAAGGATCAATATTATAGTGGAAAATAACAGACTCGGCACATTTATTCATGATAAGAGTGGAAAAGAAATTGTTTCGGTTGAAGTAGGTATAACAAGTCAGGATAACACCTAGATCGTTGAAACAAAAAAACAACGAAATATCATATTTTAGCAAATGAATTAGAGATGCATATAAAGCAAAAACTAAAATAATACCTTATGTTATGACATGGAGTGATAATCAAGTATTACAGAGATTATTTATAAAAAATTAATATAATTATTTCTATAAAAGTATGCATACAATCGACTGTATCAAAAAAAACGCTTAAAACCAATTACTCGAGTACAGAAGAAGCATTGTGGATGATATATATGTAATAAATTGAGTGGAATACGTGTTGGATATTTTTGGGGGAAGCAAGTAACATTGAAAGTTAAATAGCAGGGAATAAAGAAGAAAGGCAATATATAACTTTTTAATTAAATAAAGACATTTCTAAGTAATTTGATTGTTTGATCATAAATTATATTCTTCTATCTAAGAGATCTATCTTCCAAACATTTTATATAACTCTTTAATATTACTTATTAATGAAAAAGCAGACATACAATTATTATTAAATACAAGTTTTGTTCGTATCTCATTAAAAGCATTTTTTAAATTATTATTTTCAATATTTAATCCACTTTGTTTCTTATATTCCTTTAATAAAACGATTAAGTCACATAATAATAAGTCAGCACCACTCTGCAAGATAATTAAGGATTGATTGAATTGTCCAATAAATATTAGTTTTTTGAATGATTCCTTATTAATTATATTTTTGATATTTTCATTACCAATATTTTCTTCGTTTATGACTTCTTCCTTCTTGTCATCCCCTTTTTCATTATAAGTATTATTTGGAGTATAAATCTTTTTAGGTTTTATTGCCTTCTCTAATCCAATCTTATTTCTCAGTGAATCTTTCAATATTTCAATAATTTCTGTTTCTTCTCCAATTAAAACTTCATTTTTTGTGGGATGAACATTTATATCTACCTCGTTCAGTTTCATCTTGATAAAAAGAAAAGGATATCTTCCCTGAGGAAGTGTATGTTTAAATACATTGTATAAAGCTTCTTTCATTCTCATATTGACTACTAGTCGGTTATTAACAAATAAAATAAAATTATACTTTTTGTAACCTTGCTGTGAATATAACACAGAATATTCCATCACAGAATTATTATGATTCCATGTTCCTTCTACACTAAATAATGCATCTGTCTTATATACCTTTTCAATATCATTCCCTTCTACACATAAATTTTTTCCGTTTAAAAACAGTTCAATTCTTTTTTCTGAATTATAAATCCAATAATTCATTATCAAATAATAAATATTATTTATTTCTTCTCTTCTTTGGTAATAATATTTCTGACGTATTTTGTTATTATAAAACAGGTTTCTTATTTCCACGCGTGTTCCTGCCTGCATGGCTATTTTAGTAATTTTTCCATTTGTAAAATCTTTTCTTGTTCCCGTCTCCATGCTTCTATGACGACTGGAAATATAAAGCTCTCCGCACTGTGAGATAGAATATAGGGCTTCACCACGAAATCCATAGGTAAGTATTCCATCCAGCTCTGCAGCATCTCGTAGCTTTGAAGTGCAATGTGCTTTGCCAAGTAACTCAAAATCAGAAATCCCCTTTCCATTATCTACTATTTCAATATGATCTATCAATGTAGATGTTATATATATAGAAATGTGTGTGGCTTCTGCATCCAATGCATTTTCTAAAAGCTCTTTTATTGCATTATATGGTGTCTTAATCACTTCACCCGCACTTATTCTTGCAATTATTTCTTTTGGAAGTTGTATTATTTCCATTTAATAGGAGAGTCAATTAAAGATCAAATTTATAGGAGAATGAAAATTAGTTGATGCTAAGAAATTAAGGAATATGGTTGATATAATATCCTGCAAGCACAGTAAGAATATATATAAGATATTATATAAGAATATATACAATGAAGTTAGGACACTTGGCTACATCTTAAATGCAATTTTAAGTGATCAGAAATAAATACAGGTTTAATTAGAAGAATTAAAACAACTATTTAAAATAAATATTATCATTTGTATTCAACTCCTACGATAGAAGCATACATTCAATCAACAATATCGAAAAAGATACTTAAAACCATATCACTTGAGTACAAAAGAAGCATAGAAGATGATATAGATTGAATAGAAAAGGCTATGGAAATATTAGGAAAACAAGTGCTATGATGTTGACTGCAGGTAATAGAAAAGAAAATCATGAGGTGGTAACACATTTCTTATCACACTCGTTTAAATAAAATATTAAAATTATAAATTTATCTATTATTTTCACAGGCTTAGGAATTTATGATGGTGCTTGAACATAAATAATATAATAAAAAAGGTATCTAATCCCGTATAAACAAATTAGTTATAATAAAAGATAATAAGTCACCAAATAAAGTATTTAAATATGCAATATAAAATAAATAAATTATTTTTTAAATTATCAAATCTTATTACAAACAAAAATATTAGTTTATTTTCTATATTTAATGTTTTTGTTTGTAATAAGACTTGATAGTAAATTGTAAGTGCACACTTAAAATCAATTCAAAAATTGTATATAAGCTTACGCGTATTTTATAAATTATTAACTAATTAATTCTATCTTCATTCAAAATTATAGAAATAAGTTACAAAGTAATTAAGTTTTAAAATTTATAGCATCATTACAGAATTACAAACACTGAAAAATATGCCAGCTCTACCCTCTAAAAAGTGTATTAAAAACTACAAATTCGATAACGTAAAAACAAATAGTTGTGCAGATTGGCCATATAAAATAAAACTTATTATGTATGATTAAGTATCTGTTTTAAAAATATAAATTGGTTATATCTATTTTTGTAAATATCAAAATGAAGATAACAATGCTATCCAGTTTGATGTTATATAAGCAGATTATGGGCATACGCTCAATTTTAATGTTATTCATCTTTATTCGATTTTATGTTCTTCAACTAATAGTGATACAATCATGCAAGATTAAAGAATCATCTCAATTCGAATTGTTGCTTTACTGAGCCAAAAAATTTAAATTAAAGCTAAAGGAATTATTAAATTATGAAGAAGTTATTAATTTTAATAAATAAAATCATTAATTTAACAAAACCAATATGTTAATGTAACATTAAAAACCTGATTTATGACTCTATTAAAAAAAGATATTCTACTGAAGATTAAACCACATACCTAAACAATTTAATTATATATTATTACTGAAAAATACTTTTTATTACTTTTTGAAAATACAAATTTATAATATAATATGGAATGGTTCAGTGATGAATAATATAAAATATTAGTACAATTTAATAGCGAAACATATAACCATTCCTAATATTTAAAGAAAATCTTTGATAAATTTATATATTAGAGAATATGAATATAATAAAATATTAATAAATTAGGTAAAAGTAGAATAAAGGGCTGAGGAATAAGCCACAATGATACAGGCATGGAAAACTGCAAAACTTTTAAAAATAAGATATAATATTTTATAATAAATAAGATATAATATTTTATAATAAATAATATAAATATTGATTAATCATTTTTTAAATAAAAAGTTATTGCGAAATAATGTAATGATGATAAAATTATATTAATAAAATTATATGGTATTGTAAAGCTAAGAAATGCAATAAACACCGGTATTTCAATACGAAGGTAAAAAATAATATATGAAATCATTTTTGTGTCGAATCATAAGCATTTATCTACTTTCTTTAAATTTAAAAATAATGAATATGTAAAGAATCAGAGATTTAGAATATATTTGAACTATATCTAATTCATCTTATAAAAAATTAATTATGAATAATATAATATAATGTCTATGAAAGATAGAAGATAAAAATGATCGTAAATATCAGAGGGTATTATATTAAAGTGGTGATATAAAATCGAAGGGTTTTGTATGTAAAATGGGTTATCGTGGTATATGCGTATGCTAAGGAATCGTCTATTGAAAATGCAAAAATTAAATCGTTGAATCAAGTTTTGCGTAACATGCAATAAAATGTAAAACAATAGCAGATTATTATCATATTTATAATTTTATCATAGAATCAAATAATTATTTTTATTCGAAAATAAATATCTTTAAAATTTATATAAATTCGACATATCAACTGATATGAGCATGATAGTACAGTAAAATGGAATAGAAGTATGAATGAAAATAAAGTATCAACGAGAAAATCACAACAAATAAATATTGAGCGTTAGAGTTTTTACTAATAACAATAAATTATATATTTAAATACTTTCTTAATAGAAATCGCTTTATTTAAAAGAAAATTTTCACGATTTATGATTCCTTGGATATACTCTAGAAGCTCTTTTTATATATGGAATAAAATACTTGACCCAGTGCAATGAATGTTCAATTGAGACAATCTTTTTGGTACTCATACCGCTGTTAGCCGAATCCTATACCAGATATCGGGTACAGATCGACTTTATAGACTAGAATACCTGTAGCCCGGTACTTTTGGCATCAAACCAAGGCACTTATATCATCCTAGTGTCACTCGTAAGCGTCCATATGGAGCCGTGCAGCTGACTTACCCGGAGTCATCCTACAGCAGACATTTCAATATAAGCGGAACGTCTGCGTGTTGCCTTGGCTTAATCTAGGCGCGGGTCTGTTTTTATATTTCTATATTCATTGTTTTTCCAGATGCGCCTCCTTTGCTCTAGATAGAGCTTAGGATATTTTCGTGAGTTGTCAATTTGGTAATGGGTGCATTAACCAAATGCCATATATGTGTGAAACTTGATGGCGTTTAAACAAACCTTTAAAACTCCCACCTCTGCAGAAAAATGAAGAAAATTGGTAGGTTGCCCATCTACAAAACACACACATGGATAGACAGTTTTTCTTTCTTTTAATATAATGTTAAAATAATTTTTTTAATTTCTTATATATTTAAAAATTAAGTTTTAAGAAAGCTTGTAAAAAATTGGGGTTGCATTTCAAATTTGTTGTATGAATAGTGACTGCAATATTAAAATTAAAATATATAACTGAAATTCTAACTGTATAGATTAAAGCCATGAAATAAGTCAAATAACACATTTGTATTACAATTAAACTTACCAAAGTGTATTTATCCTCATAAAATTCATTTATAACTATTTTTTATTATTAAATTTCTTATCATTTAAAAATTTGCTTAATAAATTTTTTTTAATCTTGTATAATAAGATAAGACGGACATCTATTATATATACATTAATGATATTTATAAGTCATACAAATGAAGCATGAAGATGAGATAGATCTTAACGATTGAATTGAGGATACCCTAAGGATCTTTAAAGAAGTAAGTAAAACGGACCACCAAACATTGGCTGTTAAATAAAAACAAAATTAATGCTAAAAAATATTAACCCTTTTATTTAATAAAATTTCTTATCCTAATTTATAATAATTTCTTGATCATTTTTAATTAAAAAATTAATTAAAATTTTGATGTTATTTTAATTAAAAAATTTCCACCAAACTGAAATTTTTTAATACCAAATAAACCATTATAAGATTATATAAACTTTCAAAGGTATAATTATATAAAGCATTTGATTTAACTTTTTATGGTTTCTATAACCTTTTTTATATTTTTTAATTGTTTTATAAATAATTTTTAGTTGTTTTTGAAATTCTCACCATTGCTTCTTATTGAGTAATCTAGAATATTCTATAATTTTTTATTTAATTATTGGTTTCTTTTGTTATTTATTGATTACACCTTGCCCCTATATGGAAAAAAGATCCGAATATGAACATCTTTATGAAGAAAGTATAGAAAATCCTATTGAATTCTGGGACAAAATGGCAAAACAATATTTGTATTGGATAAAACCATATACTGAGATCCATCCTACGCCCTTTACATGGTTCGATGATGGAATTTTAAATGCATGTTATAACTGCTTAGACAGACATCTTGACTCTGATAAACCAGCGTTGATTTATAACGGGGATAGTGGAGATACACGTTGTTTTACGTATCCTCAAGTGTTAAATGAAGTCTGTAAATTGTCAAACTTTTTTATCAAGCAGGGACTTAAAAAGGGCGATTGCGTGGCTATTTATATGCCAATGTCCTCTGAGGCCATTTTTACAATGCTGGCCTGTGCTCGGCTAGGCATAACTCATACGGTTGTGTTTGGTGGATTTAGCTCTGAGAGCTTGGCTCTACGTGTTCAGGATTCAGGTGCTTCTTGGATTGTCAGTGTGGATTATGCGGAAAGAGGAAGTAAAAAAATAGAATTTTTAAAAAATGTTATGCAAGCTGTCGATGATCTAAATTCGAATTTAAAGGGTGTTCTTATTTTTGATTCTGTTCCGCATGAACTCAACAGTAAAGTTCCAATTTATTTATGGTCCAAACAAATTCATAAACCGGAATTTGTTTCCTGTGTTCCCGTTGAATCAGAGCATCCCCTTTTTTATTTATATACCAGTGGAAGTACAGGGAAACCAAAAGGGATAATTCATTCTACAGCCGGATATCTGCTTTATGCTGCATTAACAACAAAATATTGCTTTGATGTTAAAAAGGAAGATATTTTTGGATGTACAGCAGATGTGGGGTGGATAACAGGACACACCTATGTACTCTATGGCCCTATGATGCTTGGTATAACAACTGTTATATTTGGTGGGTTACCGACGTACCCTACTCCTTTTAGGCTTTTTGATGTCATTGAAAAATGTGGGATAACCCAGTTTTATACTGCACCCACTTTAATTCGATTATTAATGAAGGATTTAAAAAACTTGAATTTGGAATATGCTAAAAATAAAACAAAATCTCTTCGAGTCATTGGAAGTGTAGGCGAACCCATAAATAAGGAGGCATATAACTGGTTCAAATATTATTTTGGTAATAATAAATTACCATTGGTTGATACATATTGGCAGACGGAATCTGGAGGTGTTCTGATTTGTCCTGTGCCTGGTGTTATAAATGGAGATGCTGAGTGTGCAGGCATTCCTTTCTTAGGAATAAAACCCGTGGTTTTAAAGGGTACAATAAAAATGCAGGACATGGGGGTTGATAATTCATCAGTAGTAGAAAGTGACTGCTCTTCTATTCCCGGGTCTGAGAAATCATGTGTTGTTGAGAATACACATATGGCTAGTGACGATGAGTTGGGAGCGATTGTAATAGAAGGAATGTGGCCAGGGATGGCAAGAGGAATTTTAAACGATGAAAAAAGATTTAAAGAAGCTTATTTTAACAAGTTTCCTGGTTTTTATTACACAGGCGACGAGGGATATTGTGATAAAAACGGACACTTTTGGATTCGAGGAAGGGCAGATGATGTGTTGAATGTGTCTGGTCATCGCTTAAGCACGGCAGAAATCGAGAGTGCTTGTTGTGGAGAAAACATTGTTGAGGTTGCAGTTGTAGGAATTCCTGATGAAATAACAGGGGAGGCGATTGTTGTATTTGCTGTTGCCCATGGAAACAAACCACAATTAGAACTTGAACATGGCATAAGACAAGCATTAAGGAAATGCATAGGACCAATAGTGCACCCCAAGGTGATATATATTGTGGATGAGCTACCTAAGACTCGTACAGGTAAGATTATGCGTAGAGTATTACGTTCTACTCTTATGAACGATCCCATAGGAGATGTTTCTACTTGCCTGAATGTTAATGCAATACAAAAAATTAACACTGTTATAAAAAATAAATCCTATTGACAGGAAATCTATTTATAATTATTATTCTCTTTATTATTTGTATCATGCATAAATATAATTTATATTAAATAATAATGTAGGTAAAGTATAAGTCTAATAAGTTAATTTCCTTCTTATTAAAAGCAGTTTGTATTGAATTTATAATTTTTTTATTTTAATATTTCTTCTCTCTGATTATTTCATGGGTTAAAGAAAAAATTTTTATAATATTCGTTAGAATAGTCTAAATGGCATTAAACCGCGATAAAAATTTACTAGTATAATATTCTTGGATTTTAGAAATTCTGAAAATGTATGTTTTAAATTTCTAAAATAGCTATTTATTTGCATGTATTTTGTAGATTACTGACCGATTTTATTTATTTCTATAGTCTTTAGAAATTAATGAAAGAACTAGTTTATATGTGAATATTATATCTGATTACTATATTTATTGTCGATTTTACCGCTTATAAGAGTATTCTATTTCATAGCACATCTATGGGCGATGACAGATATAACAAAAAACAGATTTGCTTCTACATAAGCCAATGCAGTACTCAAATGTTGTATATAACACGAATTAATACAATAAGGAATTAGAAAGTTATGTATAATGTGTAGATATAATACATAATTATGAAATAATTTTTGTATAATATTAAAAGTTATTAAAAACTTTAAGTTTTTGAATGCTCGATACCGTTTAAATAGATATTGCTACGATTATCCGATATTATAAAATTGGCTCAGTCGAAACACACAGCTTAATCGAATGAAAACTCAAATTTTAAAGTAAAATTATAAATAATACACCGTAAAAGATATCTATAAAAGAATATTTTATTATAATTGTATAACCATTTTTATTTAAGGGTTAGTGTTATGTTATTCTTTGTCTTTCATTATAATTATATATATTTATATTATTTTGAAACTACCTTAACGCCAAATACTCTCGTGAAATAATTTTTTTAAGAATCTTCAAACTGCACAGCGGACATACCTAGATAGCAATATAAGCAAAAAATACATACATGAAAAGTTATATATAGCCCACTCGATCGAATTAGTTAGTCTTGAAAACGACTCAACTTAGATGAAGCACGGAAACAATAATTCTTGTGCTGAAGCGACATATTGTTACATCCGATATAGGAATGTCTATAGCGTGAAATTCATTGTCATGCAAGCATTGTGGTAAATCAAAAAAATCTGCCGATTATTTAGCTAGCGGATGTAAAAATGCTTAGGCATGATCACACCAAGTGGCAATAATTATGTGTATACACCTTTTATTATTAAATAAGTATGGCTTTAAACGTTCAAAAATTTTGATCTCATTTAGTTCGAGAGATCGTTGAAAATAAAAGAGCCCAAATCCGTGTCAACACTAGAATAAGAACCGGTTTTTCAGTGAAACATAATAGACCGGATATATTCATTTACGATGAAAAGTTAAATTAAATAATTTTGGTTGAAGTCGGCATAACGAGCCAAACAATCCAGATAGTTGAAAAGAAGGAAAAATAAAAATAGGATCTCATGACGAATAAACTTGGCTTATAATATAAGGACAAAACTAAAATTATACCTTATGTTATGACGTGAGATGAGATGGTGACCAAATACTATAAAGGATATTTCCAAGAATTAAATATAAACCCATCGATTGAGATGTACACCCTTTTCCGTACTTAAAAAGATTCTTCAAACTACATCATCGGGATTTAGACGTGACATTAATAATGAAATAGTGGCACTAATAAAATTAAGGGGGCAGTAGAAAGGCTCAGAGAGATGATAGTATCATTGTATTCCAATCTCAGATAATAGAATAAAAACTAAATAAATAATCATTTATTTAAATAAAAGATTTATATGTGATCAAATGTTCATAAATTAAGGATCTGATAACAAATATTTAAAACTATGAAAAACATAAAAGTATGTTAATAGACTTCAAGTTACATTTCTAGGAATGGATATGATTGTATAGTGGATCATACACAAAGAATAAATATCTATCCACTATTTACTTCATACCAATATCATCAAGTTTTTTCTATTATATCTCAATTTGTGTAAAACTTTTTAATATTGAAATTTTAATATATTTTATTATTCTTTTACAATTTGTTTATATTTAATTTTATTGCCACCGTCTGTAATAAGACTTAAATTCTGGGAATGCATAATTTGTTTTAAGTCTTTCTTCACCCTGCATTACCATTAATACCAATTCTTTATACTCATTTGTCGAATCCCCGTAAAATTCATTTATAGCATTATTAACCCGAGATGCAATCCATCTCCTTCTAGTGTATATATCAGGGCCAGAGCTAAATACAAGAAACACGAGCATATCTTCCAAATGCTCCACAAGTTCTGGATGTGTAGATACAATCTCGGAGATCTCTTTTTGGATGAATCCTAATATTTCAAACATCCGTCTTGAATCTTCTTTTTCTTTATGCGCAGCATCAATTAATTCGAATGCTTTATGCTCCATTAAAAAATAATATAACTTGATATTTTGATCTAATATTTCAGTATTTAAAGAGTTCAATAATGCTATAGCATGTTCTACATTTCCTTTCTCAAGACTACTTCTAATATTATATCGTGCCTGCATATTAGGAGATATTTCCAGATTATATTCCAACTCTTCTGCCAGTGTTTTCGCCATATCGATCATGCCTTCCTGTATAAAATATTCAAATAACATTTTGTTTAAATGAGGTATTTTTATAGAATCCCAATTCTCACGCCATTCCTTTTCCTGAATAACCAATTTCTCATTAGAATTATCCTTACTTTTATTCATCAGGGATTGTTTATTATTTTATTCAAATATATAATCCAGTTAAAAAAACTTTGCTTACATTTATATCAAATAAATTTTATTTTATTTAATAAAAAGATATTGTTTCTTATTTGTATCTTATAATTTTTCTATGCGTAGTTTGTCCATCTGCACTTTTGCACAAGCCTATCTACTGCATCTTTAATTTTACTTCATTATTAAATGCAATTTTTATTACTAGACAGGCTTTAAACCAATGAATTATACCTATTTGTCATTGTTTTATTCTTTCTATTTTATGTGTCATATTTTAACAATATATTTAATTTTCTTCATTTTTTATATGTTATTTTTATAAATACAAATAAAAGTACACTTGAGACCATATCATTACAGTTTAGAAAGGGTAGTGAAGATAGATCAGATATAACAAATAAAATTGAGGACACAGCTGATAGACTTTAAAATACATGTAAAGATGGTTGCTTACCGTAGGCAAATGTTAAAAAAATTGAATTGACTAAAAAATTAATCCTCTAGTGAAGAAATGCTACATTTTATAAATATGTAGTATTATTTATCCTTATTTGATTCTATATTAAAAATGTTTAATTAGTTCTTTTGTATATTTTTAATTTGTTAATAATGCAAAGACTAAGGCATACAGTCAATCGACAGTACTGAAAAAAACGCTCGAAACTATATCACCTGAGTACAGAAGAAGCATTGATGATGATATGGATGTAGGAGATCGAGTAGAAGATGCCGATTCGGAGAAGCAAGTGCTATTTAATGCCGTAGGGAATGAAAAAGAAAGAAAAAGAATAACACTCTAATTCTTTAAAAAAATGCAAAAACTAAAATACTACCTTATGTTATGATATAGTACAGTGTGGTAACCAAATATCGCAGAAATTATCGCAAAGAATATAACATGTATCCTACCATAGAGGCATACATCCAATTGCCGGTCTTGAAAAAGACGCTTGAAACACATTAAGGATGATATGGATGTAAGAGATCGAATAGAAGAGGCTGTGAAAAGATTTGGAGAAGCAAGTGATACTAGATGTTAACCGTAGGCCATCGAAAAGAAAGATAAAGAATAATATATAGCATTAACCCTTAAATAAATTCATATAAAATAATCAGTTTGTTTTATTTAAAAATTCTGTTTATTTCTTTTGATCTTAATCTCATCCAACATTATCTCAATTATTTCTCACTAAAATCTCATGATATCGTATATCAAAAACAGATAGATTATATGAGTAAGGGAAAATTTTCATGATAGCTATTATATAAAACAAAGCACGTTTATACTTTAATATTATAATATACTTCAATGCTGACTTACTTTTATATCCCCTATTTTTAACTATAACGATGCTATTTGTTTGTTGCTATGTTTTATTTAAAGAAGCAGTCTGCTTGCTATTTAAAGCATTTTGTTCTTAGTTTAAATAAAGCTTAAAATATTTTTATGTTTTGCCATATTAGCAGACGCCTCGAAAGCATTTTATTTGAGTGTAAATTTCAAAAAAGAATAAAATTAATCAATTAGTGCCCATCTACACAAATTTAAATAGGCCATAAACCTAAAAATGTTTAAATTTCTTATACTCGGATGTAAAGTTTTACTATTGGTTAAATGCTTTCCATAAGCTTTTTAATTAATATCATATATATTTATATTAATTCTAATTGTGATATTACATTTATAAATACTTTTCACTTTTTATTCTATCATTACCTATTACTTAGACTTTTCTTTTTATGAGATTATATTATATAAATCTCCTTATTGTAATATTTATTATATATATATCAGTTATATTTGAATTTATTACTTAAAAACCTTCTTTACAATTCTCCATGAAATGCAATAATATTATATTTCAATTAATATATTTTTAACTAAGTCTGATATGTTTCTTATCATCCATCTAATTGTTTATGTTATACTGTACAACTAAGTCTTAAAATTAGCATCTTATTAAAAGCAAGATTTTAAGACCACTGGGCTATGAGGCCGTAAATACTATATTAAATAATACCACAGAATTTTTAATCATATTGATTTTATTTAATATCTTTTATAAAGGGTTAATAAAATATTATATAATTTGTCTGTCTTAAAAATCTCTTCTTTTTATTTCATAAATTCAGGAGTGTTGATAGATCATATAATATTTATTACCCATATAAATGATAACATATTTGATAATAACATTAATTATCACTTTAATTGTATTTTACTATAATAAAGAAAAGAAGAAGTTTATATTTATAGGACCACGTAATACTGGAAAGACCAGGACAATAAATTATCTTTTAGGACACGACTTTGAAACTGTACCCACTTTAGAGCCATATACAATAACACATGAAGGATACTCGATAACAGATAGTCCTATTATGGATGCTAATATATCTGAACCTATGGATCCAAAATATGAATATTTTTATTTTATCAGATCTTCCAAAGATATTGATACTGCACCTCAATTTAAAGGATGGTTTGTTTATTATGGAGATGAAAATATACAACATAAGAAATTGTTAAAAAGTAAAGAAGAAGTAAAATGTAAAATATTTAATTAAAAAGTATTAAATATTATTCAATGGATCTATTTAAACCATCTCTGTTTATAAAATCGGCTGTATTTAATATTTCGTTTAATGAATCTTCCTTTGATGGCTCCTTTAAATAATTATTATCATTGGGCGGATTATTTGATAAATTAATAATACATCTTTCTTCCTCCAAAGTATTATCATCTAATTTGTCTTGTATATCTTTGTTATTTAATTCTTCATTTATACTTTTATCAGACCCATTTTTATCGTTTGCCTTCTCATTTAAATTTATTGACTCTTCTTGTATTGATTTTTCATTTGGATCATTTTTTTTATCCATCTCTTCAAATTTATTATTTGATTCTTCTTTTAGAGTTTTTTCGCTTAAAGCATCGGATGACTTTTTATCTTGATAAATAATTTCATTTACCTTTTTTATTTCTAACAATCCAGATTTCTTTTTATATTCGTAAACACATCGTCCTACAGAATTGAACCCACCCATCGCACTGGATATTTTATTATAAATAATCGATTTTAACCCATCTTCTTTCCTTACACTTTTTGAATATATAAAACAATCTAAATAATAAAGTTTTATTTCTAAATCTAATATACTCATAATTAACAAAATATTCTCCATAAATAACTTCTTCTTATTTTCTTCTTCTGATTCACTGCAATTCGCACATTTAAATATATTTTTTAATTCAAGAAATTTTTCCTCGCTTTCATTTTTTAATTTATGGTATTTGTCTTTTAAATATTCTATGTCAACATTAAACTTAAATCGAATATTCAAATCATTCATAAGTTTTCTTGTCTTATCTGCAATCAAACTCTGCAAAAATATTTCAAATTTATTATTTTCATCTATTTCTGTGTTTATTATTATTCCTAATTTGATTTGATATTCTATTTCTAAAAGATTTCCTTTATTAACTGTATTTTCATTGGTTTGATCGTTTTCTTTTTTTCTCTGTCGTTTCTGTTTTTCTTTTCTTGCTATTGTTTTAAGATCCTGAGTTAGTCGGCCACTGTAAATAAAGAAGTCATCGATGTTGCAATCAATATATACCGGATCAAGTTCTCCCTCCACCTTTTCTATAAACTCGTCGTCATAATCGTAATCATCAACCGCAGTTTTGCGTTTTTGTTTTGGCATATCCGGACAAAGATTGATTTCCTTTGAGTCCCACAAATCAAATTCAATTATCATTTAAAAGAGTTGAAAGTCGAAAACACAAATAAGTTAAACAAAGGTTTCAAATCTTAAATGATTAGTTTTTTATATTAGTAGAAATAATATCATTACTATGTAGTTTAGCATACAATGGCAATAATTATATAAAGATTCGAACCTTTAAGGTATAAATATAATGCATGTTTGAGCCCCTATCTTCTCATGCAAAGCTTTAAGTTTATACTTATTGTTCGTTCCCGAGAAGTACAAAAATAATATGGCTGGGTGAGTGGTTGTTTAAGTGCATCCATTCAAAAGTCATTCTAACATTTTTTATTAAAATATCTTATTTTGTTTTTTTTGTTTCGCTGTCTTTCCATTCGTTGTATTTCTTTAAAAGCTTGAAGTACTCTTCTCGGTTCTTTTCAACTTGTTTCATCAGTACTTCGTTATTGATTACCTTCTTTTTTTCATCAGCTATTTCATCCTGCAGCCTCTTTATTTCAGCCTCGTTCAAACGATTTTTCTCCATAATTTGTGCCACATAATCTTTCTGCCCCAACGCTTGTTTTCGGAGTATGTTAGCTGCCTCCTCAGCCCGATAAAGCTCCATTACAGCTGCACTAAAGCGTCGATATACCAGTCCGAGAAATAATGTAAATCCCGTCAAATACATGTCAAAAAATGTTTTATAATACTTTAATTCCGCAAAATAATCAGTATGATATATTTCAGAAGATATCTGAATGTATTTATAAAACGAATCTAAGAAAAGCAGCATAATCATAGCATAAGTAGCGATGAGAACATGTCGGATTGAACCTAGCACTGTATAAGTACGTGTTGTAACCGTCTTTTTCAATTGATTAGGAAGCGGTATCAGCAGCAATGAGAATGAGATTGTTTCAAGTAAAAATATGGTCTGTACGATCTTTGTTGTTATCGCCATGGTTAGGGTGTAAATTCAATAGAGTATATTTTATTAATTTAATTAAAAAAAGCTGACTAATAAATGATTAATAAAATTTATTTAAAAAAAGCAATTTTGAAGCCTATACTAATCAAAAAGTTATTATGCTTTTTTTTAATTGCTTAAGTTTCGTATCCATAATATTCATATATCCTGATATTTCCTTTGCTTCTTCACCCTTTCTTGTAAATTCTACATAGCTTTATATTTTGTCTATATTCAAGTTATATGATATCTTTGATTATAATATTCTCGGTTATTACGTCCGAAACAATGTTAATTAGGATGGGAACTTACTAATGGGGGTGTAAAAAGCTGCTATACAAGTGCAAACTTAGAACCGGAGTCCAAAACTGTCAATTCACGTGCGTGTTTTGTAGATGTTCAACTTACCAATTTTCTTCATTCCTCTTTAAAGGTGGGAGTTTTAAAGGTTTGTTTAAAAGCTATCAAGTTTCACACATTTATTGGTTAATACACCCATTACCAAATTGACAAGTAGCGAAAACATCTTGACCTCTATCTAGAGCAAAGGAGGCAAATAATGAGAAACAATGAATACAGAAACATAAAAACAAATCCTATGCCTAGATTAAACCAAGGCAACACGCAGACGTTCCGCTTATATTGGAATGTCTGCAGTAGGGGACTCCAAGTAAGTCAGCTGCACATCTCCATATGGACGCTTACGAGTGACACTAAGATGATAAAAGTACCGGGCTACAGGTACCCTGCCTTGCTTGCAAGATTGATCCGGCTCCGATAGACGGTATGGGCTTCGACTAACAGCGGTATGAGCACCCAAGATTGTCTCAATTGGGACAGTCGATGCATTGGATCAAGTATTTTATTCCATATATAAAAAGAGCTTTAGAGCATAGCCAAGGAATCATAAATAGTTTTGTTTAAATAAAGAGAATGCTTTTTTTACTAATTGTAAGTACTTTTATCATAGCTAATCTACTTCATTAAAAACTATATGGCAATTTAATCCCATATTAATGATAAAATCAAAAATAGTTCAGCCATTAGAAGAATTGTACAATTACTTAAGTGATGGAACACCTATAAAAATAATAGAAAAAGAGACATTGGTTATACACAGCGGGATTATAATAGGGTTGGATGAATATATGAATGTAGTGATTGAGAAGGATGAACACCGTATCTTATTTAAAGGTGATTGTATAGCAGCTATAATTGCTGACGAATAAAACGATGTTAATTTTGATCAAAATAAAAAAGTTTATAATTTCAATTTAAAATTTATGCTTAAATTTCGTTAAGTAAAAAAGTAAAAAAATTATTTATTGAATATTTTTAAAAATTTTATATTTCCATGGAAGTCGTCTTTTTTTTACAAATAAGCTAACTACAGGCGATCTGATAATTGTGTATAAATCAGAGCAATTTTCATGCTAGTATCATGTCTATATAGTACTGTATATCTTATTGTCTCAAGAATCACAACTGTTAAAGTTCTGATATATAAATAATTTATTAATTTAATTTAAACACGTATTTTGTTCTATAATATTATACTTTTTTGCATGCGTTTCCTTTGCTTTAATAAAGTGTAAGATATTTGATGAGTTATTTCGATTTGGGATCGAATGTGTAGAATTTAATAAAATTTTAACTGTTTTCTAGAACTCCTACCTCAATAAGAAAAAATAGTAAGTTTGTTATCTATAAAATAAACACAAGTGGTGTATCAATTTGGAGTTTAAATTTTAAGTGTAAACTTATCTAACAACTTTTTTTGACACCTAAAACCACTAGTAAGTTCTCGTTCTATTTAAACGCATTTTGGACTTTAAATTTTTTAATAAGAAATATTTCTTATTTTTAAAATTAAAGTCAAGCAAATTTGGAAATGAAAGCATTTGAAAAAACAATATTAGTAACAACATATCATTGTTTATATAATTGATATAATCATTATCCAGCTTTTTTAATACAATATTTAATTTATATTTTTCATTTAAATTACTAACATCTGACAAATAATCATCTGCTTGCATCTTCAATTATTTTCGGTTATACTTTTATTTGTCTGCCATTACATCAGCATCTGTCAATATAACTCTAAAAATATGCCACAAATATATTTTTGATGTATTCTTTTTAGTATCATTTACGCAATACTAATTTTATACAATAATAATATTTTCTTATACTTTATTGTAATAAATAGAATGCTTTTTATTTTTTACTAATCACGATTGTTCTAACTGATATGCCTGCTTGAATTGCTGAATTGAATTTATCAAAATTGTTTGTTTAACAAAATTTATATTTTATAATCTGATTTTATTTATCTAAAATCTTAAACCCACAATAATTTTCAAAAATATCAAATATATAAACAAGAAATTTTCTAAACCCCACGTCGTTAATACTATTCAGAATCATTTGTATAGGAAATACGACCACTCAAAGTTGACAAACTTGCAGTCTAACCGGCTAGAATGAAGAAATATGGCATCGATAGCTTAACCCGAAGTTTGCTATCTGTTTGGGTAGCGTTGATGAAATGGAAAGTTTTTATAACTTTGCTATCGATGTGTTCTGACTGGTCTTTTTTAATTAAAATATTTAAAGTGTAGATTATGCTATGCGTCTGTCAATACGTTAATAATTTGTTTAAAATAATAACTCACCATTGATGTTATTACGTAATTAGTCATTCCTCTAATGTTTTCAATTTAATTGTCATAAATATTAAAATACACCACTAAGTGTTAACTATCAATTATTCGTAGGAATTATTTTTTAGTTTAATCATCATTCTTATAAATAGGTCTTAGATTATATTTTATTCAATTAGTTTTTTATAAACACGTAAATTTATTTAAGGGTTAATGCTATATATTATTTATCATTGCCCCGTATAACTCTCTGTATTAGCTCATTAGTTATCATTTGATACATCGTATAGAATATTTTTCATTTAATGAAATTTTTTATTTGAATTAAAAGTTGATAGAAAAAGAAAGCTTATAACACACTATTATATCTATATAGCTTTACATTATCATTATACGTCGAATACAAACTATTGATTTTATTTGTTGAACATACAAAGAGGAATTTATCATACTATTAAATCAATACATATTAAACTAGTATTAAATATATTTCATATTTACATTATACTTATTAATCCAACTATTAAAAATATTTTATTTTTGTAAATTAAATGATATTTTTAGAAATAGAAAATAGTCATACTTTTATAATGTGTGATAAATATATTAAACTTGAATCTTTTTGTTTATATTTATAACTATATTAATCTAACTATTAAAAATACTTCTTTTGGATATATCAATACGTATCCGGTTATAATTATTTATATGTGACCGCCGTTGAATATAAAATTTTTATTCAAGTTTCAATTATTCTATAATACGATGAGATAAGTTTAAAATTTTTTAAAATAGATATATTATAAAAATAAGATAACTTCATTGATAGTCCTATCATTAAATTGAGAAGATAATTGATATAATTATTACGTTTCCACTATAATATATTATACTTTAATTCTATTATAATGTATTTTATATCTTCCTTTACGCCTTTAAATAAGTTATTAAAGCAATTTTAATTCATATAATTATAAACTGTCTAATATTTGGCTTTTTCTTTGTTGGATAATAATTGTTTATAGGGATTACTTAGTAAAAGAACTTAATCACTAGTGGCTCCCTATATTTTTTGATGACATATTCACATATATTCTTTTATTCAATTTTTTTCTAATTAAAGTTTGGCAGTAGATTATTCTTTCTTAAAGGTGCAAATATGAATTATGAAATATTTTTACTGATATAAAAGAAGAAATTTTATATGTTATGGAAGATAAAGAAATATATGAAGATAATACGATTAATTGTTTAGATAAAGAAGAAGCAAAGCAAAGCAATTTAATTACATTATATTAAGTATTTTAATATTTTATATTATTTTACTCCGAAAAAACAAATTGGCATCATCTAGTAAAAAATTCCTTTAATATAATAAATAATAATCTTGATGGAGACACGAAATTAATTTAACTGTTTTATTTTATGAATTAAAAGTAATGGAATTTTATTTAAATAAAACTTGATCCATAATTTTATATTTTCTTATCAAAAATTGCAACTGAAATGCGATCCATGTGCTTCTGCCTTATAATATCCAATCTCGTAGCATAACTGCAATCACTTATAACTGACCTATCCTTTGTCCTTGCAACCACACCACCAAGACAACTCTCATCCATGGATATAATACTGTATTTGAAAGATTTATTTCTTAATACCTTTTCAACCACTTCCTTATCCTTATTCAAACAATAAATCTCAATTTCCTGGCCATGAGGCATCTTTTCAAGACACTTACTCACTAGATGCTCCTTTAATCCCCTTTTCAGCAGCTTTTTCTTTACTTTATCCATAAGCTCACAGAGTATCCGATCTTTCTCCTCTAAATAGATATTGTTAAACTCTGATTTTATCTTACTTTCTTGTTTAATTCTGATAATACTTTCTTCTTTCTCTGCTTTGAGATACGCATTGTTCAGCTCAAGCGCCCTAGCCTTTGTTAGTCGTGATTTTGTTAAGTGATATTCTTCGGAAGATAGTGATTGTATCTCCTCTACCTTACTTTGGGCCTCTTGTTTGATGAATGCTATCATTCGATCGATATCATTTGTTTGGACATTTTCTAACATTTTTAAATGTTTGGAAGGATTCTTCAAAATAATAAATTTATTTATTATTATGTAAGAAAAAAATGATCATTCTAGAGATATAATGTATAGAATAGAAATATGCAATATAGATAATATATTGAAAATTCATTATAACACTTTTATTAGTTTTATTTTTTCAAAATGCATTCAATCAGAATGGGTTTGGTGGCGCTATCGTTTCAGATAGTTATTGTGCTATGTGGTTGATTATAAAAAGATTTATATTTTAATAAATAAGTACGATGTGTATTAATAAAAATGTCTAACTATGTTTTAAAGTCATTTATATAAAGATCTATATTTATGAGTAAATTAAGAATAATATTTTTAATAGCATATGTTACTCATGTGATAAGAATATATAATTGATTTGCTATTTAATAACACTGTACTTTATTATAAGAAATGTAATAAATAAAAGATTTTTCTGATATAAGAATAATAAATATTTTAGTCATTCATAAAAATTAATAAGTAATATTATTCAAACTAATCAGATAACATATAACACATATCTCATTTTTAAAATTAAGTAACTTTATTTAAACAAGATCTCTCACAATTGATGATTCCTTGGCTATACTCTAAGATGATATATAGATTCATCTATTATATTATTGGCGTAGTGCAGCGACTATCTAGTTAAGACAATACTTTCCCCGTAGGTACTTATACCGCTATTAGTTACAGCCCTTCCGTATATCAGAGCTGAATCGACCTTGCAAACAAGGAGAGTACTTGTAGCCCAGTACTTTGGGCATCAAACCAGAACACTTTTATTATCCTAGTGTCACTCGTAAACGTCCATATGGTTCCGTGTAGATGACTTATCCGAAGTTTTCCTACTGCGTACATCTGAATATAAGGGGAATGGCTACGCGTTGAATTGGTTCAATCTAGGTGCAAAGTCAGTTTTTATGTTTTCATACTCTTTTGTTTCTTTGCTCTAGATTGAGGTAAGGATATTCTCGTGAGTTGTCAATTCGGAATTGGATGCTTAAAAAAATGCCGTAAATGTGTAAAACTTAATGGCTTATTAACTAACCTCTAAAACTCTCACCTCTGAGAAGGAATGAAGCAAATTAGTGAGTTGGCATCTACAAAACACACACATGTATCGGCACTTTTGAACTCGAATTCCAAATTTGCACTGTTCAACAGCTTCTGACACCCCAAGCTACTAGTAAATTCTCGTCTTAGTTTAACGCCATTTCTGACGTTCTCATTGTTATATTATAAATAATTTGAGAAAAGGGTGGATAGAATAAAAAAAAGGCTATAAAATTTAAGATAATACAGTTAATTTTTCACATAACAATTAAAATAATAAAAATATGATACCAAAATTTATGTAATAATAAGTTATTTGTTTTTATTATCTGTAAACTTCGACATCATTGCCTATAATTTCATCAATCTTACTATTTGCTATATTTTCTCCACACCTTCTTTTCTGTTCTAAAATATAGTATCGATTGTTTTTAGGACGATAAATTGAAAAAAAAATGTTGTAATTAAAATTAAAAATAATGTCGTGTTTGTCTTTTCGTTTTCTTGAATGTTTTTTATTAATTTAGGAATTTTTACAAAAGGAATGGTATAACTCATTAAATAATGCTGTCATTTCATTTCTTAAATATTAATTATAAAATTATGTTTTATTGAATTCAAGTACTTTTATTGATGTTTTGGTCAGTAAAAATAAATATTTTGACGTATAACAGCATTGCAATATATCTTCGATACGAAATTTTTCATAAAAAGATTTATCATTATGTATTATTTCCACACTTTTTTCATTGATTATTACTGAAATATTATCATAAACTATTTGTTCTGTATTATCTATTTTAGGAACACTTTTATAGCATTTGTCAAAATTCTCGATTTCATTTAAACATCCATCATACGTTTTAATAGATCCATCCATGTAATAACAAATGAGTCTTTTATCGCATATTTCTATATTTTCTAAATAATCAATATTTAAATAAAATAAAATACCTTCAAGAAAAGAATCGACCCTTTTAATTTTATTTCTTATAAGAACTAATATAATCCTATAAAATACTAACCTTACATTTTTATTAATACTTCCCGTTTTAATAAGGAATAAGAGCAGATGGGAACGAATTGTTTTAATTAGTTTTAATGTAACATTTTCTTTCCATTTATATATTCTTATAATATCATTAGTTTTAAGCAATAAATAGTCTTTAATGACCATAAATTCCTCTCCTTCCAATTTTATTTCGTGCCCGCTGATGGCTTCGCCTCGAAGATCATGTGGGTCAAGCACAAATATTTCCATATTATTAATATTACAGTTTATATGGTTATGCGGAAAGGACTTGGCATTTCTATTTTGACGTAGTATGGCGTTGTTGATTTCTAAAGCCAAAGATTTTGAATTTTGCTGAAGAAGCATGCTGTTTTCGCCATATCTATCAATTTTATAATTTTCAAATGTTTCATCTTCTTCTAGAAAAGTAATTCGATCAAATTTTCTGAAATATTGTTGTTTCATTTAAGAGTAAGATTTTTCAAATATGAATTTAAATAAATTAATCAAAACAAGCTGATTGATAATGAAACAAAAAAAAGTTATATTTTAACATAAGAGCAATACTTATTTATCATTTATTATTGCAAAGAGCAGTATTAAGAACCTTTGATATATCTTATCTATAAATTTTATAGTATGCGTGTTCACAATTTCACTTATACTAATCTCAGTATAATGATAAAATACACCCATCTAATTTTATATTTAACTCTTTTAGATGACCTTTATTCGCTTTATTTAAACGAAATCTTTTATGATTTAAGATTCCTTGGCTATACACTAGAAACTCTTTTTATATATGAAATAAAATACTTGACCCAGTGCAATAACTGCCTCAATTGAGATAATCCTTTCCCTTAGGTACTCATATCGGTGTTAGTCGAAGCCCATACCGTTATCAGAGCCGTATCGACCTTGCAAGCAAGGTAGGATAACTGTAGCCTGGTACTTTTAGCGTCAAATCAGCGCACTTTTATCATCCTAATGTCATTCGTAAGCGTCCTTTTGAAGCCGAGCGGCTGACTTACACGGAGTCACCTACTGCAGCCATTCTAATATAAGCCGAGTGTCTGCGTGTTGCCTTGTTTTAATCTAGGCGCGGGTCTGTTTTCATATTTTCGTATTAATTTTTTTTCTAGCTGCGCCTCCTTTGCTTTAGATAGAGCTCAGAATATTTTAGTGAGTTGTCAATTTGACAATGGGTGCATTAACCAATATGTGTGTGAAACTTAATGGCTTTTTAACTAAACTCTAAAACTCCCACCTTTAAGAAGGAATAAGGAACATTAGAAAGTTAATCATCTATAAAACACACACATGAATAGACAGTTTTGGATCCGAATTCCAAGTTTGTGCTTGTCCAAGAACTGCTGACACCTAAAGCTACTAGTAAATTCTCATCCTAGTTTAACGTCGTTTCGGATGGTTAGATTGCATTTATAATTACTATTTTATGCTATGATAAATTTATTTAAATAAAATAGTTCTAAAAAATGTTGTTGTAAAGTATTAAATTAAAGCATAAATGGCTTATCAAATATTATTCTTTAATTACTTACTGGATAAAAATTTTATTATAAAAGCAATAATTTTCCTTAACAAGTTATTATGTATTTTAGTTTTTTTACATTCTTTCATATTTATTCACATTTTTGCATTCGTTACGTGAATGGTGGATGCAGCAAACTTTACTTTTTTTTAAATTATGATGCTCATTGTCTATTGTGTCCGGTGTGAATGTTACTCTTCTTCTAGAAACAAGTCTTACCCGAATTATTGTACCAGTTTCAGTAACTGTATGGCTTTCCATTAAAGGGGTGTCAAATATTTCATAGTTCAAATCCTAGAAGGTTTAATTAATTAACATGGTAGCTATGCTTAATAATTATTATTTTTGTGTATGAAGCCACAACCTATTCCATTTTATTTTCATATTACTTAATTATTGTTTATTAATTGCATGCTATTTGACCTTTTTTAACTACTTTTTATTTATTTAAAGGAATTATTTGAATAATGTTTAATTGAAATTGTTTTTAGTTAATTATACATCTTTATATTATTATATAATGATTATCTTTAATTATAACATATAATTTCTTTTTAAACGTAATTTTTAAGTGAAAGTTTTATCACTTTTGATTCATAATATTTGTATAAAAAAAATATTTTTATATCGTTTAATACGAAAGATTTAATTATCATTCCATATTATATTAATATTTAACATAAATTAAACTCGCTTTATTTAAACAAGATCTTTCACCATTTAAGATTCCTTGGCTATATACCAGAGGCTCTTTTTATATATAGAATAAAATACTTGACCCAGTGAAGCAAATGTCTTAATTGAAACAATATTATCTCCTTAGGTACTCATACCGCTGTTAGTTGAAGCCCATACTGTCCACCGAAGCCGGATCGACTTCATAAGGTAGAATACCTGTAGCCCGGTACATTTGGCATCAAACCAAGGCACTTTTATCATGGTGTTACTCGTAAGCGTCCATATGTAGCCGAGCGGCTGACTTACACGGAGTCACCTACTGCAGCCATTCTAATATAAGCGGAGTGTCTGCGTGTTGCCTTGTTTTAATCTAGGCGCGGGTCTGTTTTTATATTTTCGTATTCATTGTTTTTCCAGATGCGCCTCCTTTGCTTTAGATAGAGCTCAGAATATTTTTGTGAGTTGTCAATTTGACAATGGGTGTATTAACCGATATGTGTGTGAAACTTAATGGCTTTTAACTAATCTCTAAAACTCCCACCTCTGAAGAGAAATGAAGAAAATTGGTAAGTTAGCTATCTACAAAACACACACATAGATAGACAGTTTTGGACTCGAATTCAGGGTTTGTACTTGTCCAGCAGCGTCTGACACCCAAAACTACTAGTAAATTCTCATCTTAGTTTAACGTTGACTCGGAAAACATGAATTGAAAAATATAAAATAAAGGATTTACATACGTATAAACTTAAAATTATTTTATTTTTCGGAACACTTTATTATATTGTTTCTTTTAAACTTTTGTTCAGCTCAATTCATCTTATATATTTTATTTAATCGCATTCATTTCTTATATTTCTTATATATTTATCTATAATTTTTAAAAATAAAGATAAATTTCATAAAAAATCAAAGAACATTTAAGCTACATACTCAGCATTTCATAAAAGCACTTGTATTTTACTAAGTAACAGAAATTCAAAATTTTAAGTATTAATACTTTGATTTTTAGATATGCTCTATGCATAATTTTAAAATCATATTGAAAAATAGATAAAATACTTATTATAAAAATACCTTATTTATACAAGTAATTCATAATATAGTATATTACATAGTATAATCTCTAGATATTATATATGTCATTAAACTAAGCTTAATATTATTTTGTTATTTATGTATATATCCATTTAATCATTTTAAAAAAAGTATGATACAATCGCTTCTAAAAGGATAATATATATTTCAATGATAGAATTGAATAAACAATAGAAATATAGTTAAATAAAGAATTAAATCTTTACTGCAGATAAAAATAAATATTAAAACGAAATAAAATTCAATAACCCTTTATTGAAAATAAATTTAATTGATTACAATCCATCGCTATTATAAATATTTAATATAATTTTCCAGGTTATATTTTGATTCATACCGATAAATTGGTACCATGCATCTTCAGTATGCAAAATTATATCTTTCCATGATGATTCTGTTAAAGATATTATATACCTATTTGATATTTCATCATAAAAATTTTTAAAATATTCATTTTTTAATAACGAAAACATAGATAAATATGCCTCACATATAATTTTGGCATATAGATCGAATTCTGGTGATTTATAATTATTATCACTTCTAAAAAAATATATAAGCCAGCTGCAAATATTATAAAGGTGTGTTTTAGAAGTTAATATTTCCTTATCATTTAATACGAAATCTGATATACGTGACAAATGGCTAATCATATGTATTGGAAAGAAAAAATATAGGATATTTATAGCATATGAACTTCTGATAAAGTAATCAATTTCAACAAATTCATTTGAATTAGATGTATCAATATAAATTTCCAAACACTTCCATATTTTTTCATAATGATTCCCACATAATAATCCAGAAAAGAAAGAATAAAGTATCAAATTTATTTCTTTTCGTGCTTTCATAAGAGAATTTATATTTCTTGAAGTTATAAAACTTCTGATAAGCAATTCATTCGTTTTTAAATATTTTTGCAAATGAAGTAAATTAAAAAGATTCATTAAAATTCTACACTCTTTTATATCTTCGATTTTGTAAACTTTTGTGATAAAATACTGTAATCCAATTAATCTTGGATATATAACATATTGATATGTTGGCATTTCTGTGAATATTATTTCAATTATGATTTTTTTTGAAAATAAAAACAATGAATTTTGAATATTAAATATTTCTTTGATGAGCGAATTTTCAGTGTTTATTATCTCAGAATCAAACCAATCTTTATTTTCATTATATTTGGTACTAATTTGTGAGTATAAATTATAACATTTATAGTAAATTTCCCACATATATTCTTCTGATATTAATATTTCACATTCATTTCCACAGTCATAAACCTGCGGTTCTTGTATATTTTCCTCGGTAAGTTGGAATCGGTCAGATTCTGAATCAATGTTTTGAAAAGAACATGAAGGCTGTGCATTTATATCATAAGAACCTTCATCTAAATTTTGTGTCTTTTTACCTATTTTTTGTAAATTATTCTTCTGTGATTTTCCTTTTACATAATTATTTTTATTTAAACGTTTTACATTTTTAAAATTATTTTTTGATTTATTATCAAAATGTATTTGCACATCACTATTATTATTAAAATTAGAATTGGTTTTTAGCAAATTCTCTCCTGTTTTATCGTAATTTAATGTTTCAGAAATAATTTCTTCCGCACTGCTTCGCGAAAATTCAATAGATTGTGCTATTAAACTGTTATTTTTAAATATTTCTTCTTGGACTTGGCCCTGGTGTGATTTAGCAGAAATACTTAATTTTGAATTAGTAGTATTATGTCGAATAGATTCTGACATCATAACAACACTTTCGGGTAATTTTTCTTGGATTTGATCATAATTTGATATAGCGGAATCGCAATCATTCGAATTAATAGAGGGGTATTGAATAAATTGCGGCACCAATTCAGCATTTATATTTCCTATTACTTTTTGTGTATCGTCATATGAAAACGTAGCTTTAATTAATATTAGTGAAAATGAAATTAAAATAAACATTTTAAATTTAGAATTATTTTATTTATAAAACAAATTTAAATTTTGACGTTTTTGAATTTATACCATATAAGGATAATTATATTTTTGTATATTTTTATTTTTAATATATTCATCATTTTAAATCTTTTGATTCTACATATATAAGCTGATATATACAATTATTTAAATCACAAAAATACGTTAAACCAGCTTAAGTGTTTAATAGTATATGTAAATGTTAGAATTGGCTTTATAAGTTTATAATCAAATCTGAAGTAGTATATTATCTTGTGTATGTTTTAGATAAAACCAACTTCCATTTTATTCATTTATTCTAAAAAGAAAAATTTCAGAAATTAACAATAGCTATCAAATTTTATATATTGGTGATCAACGTTCCTATTATATTGTTAAATCATAGATTATTCCAAATTTATTTATAGTAAAAAACGCATATGAAAAATAAAAGATTGGGGCGTATATAAAAACAATCTATGTTTTAATAAACAATGGCAAGACACCGATGTTATAATATAAACACCATTTATTAATTTTATCTTTATAACTATAACTACACTCCCTCTGTATTAAGTTTTGTATAACGGTGTGTTATTTTTTTCATATTTGTTTTCTTTTGCATACTTTTTACGTTAATTAAATTTTTAGTATGTATTTCTGAATCAATCCTGTTTGAATATCTTCTTTTATACTATTTACTGATATAGTCTCGTGCGTTTTAATATGGCTGTTTAAATATATACTTTTATTAAATTACTTATATTTAACTTTTATGTAACTTCTGTAATATTTTTGTACTGTCTTGTCTTAGATAGAATATAAAGCATCATTTTTCTATTATCTTTATTTATTAAATTAAGTTTATTATTAAAAAACTCGTCCGAAATGATGTTAAACTAGGACGAGAATTTATTAGTAGTTTTGGGTGTCAGAAGCTGCTGGACAAGTACAAACTTGGAATTCAAGTCCAAAACTGTCTATCCATATGTGTGTGTTTTGTAGATGGCCAACTTACCAATTTTCTTCATTCCTCTTCAGAGGTGGAAGTTTTAGAGGTTTGTTAAAAAGTCATCAAGTTTCACACATATATGGCATTTGGTTAATGCACCCATTACCAAATTGACAACTCACAAAAATATCCTAAGCTCTATCTAGAGCAAAGGAGGCGCATCTGGAAAAACAATGTATATAGAAATATAAAAACAGGCCCACGCCTAGATTAAACCAAAGCAATAAGCAGACGTTCCGCTTATATTGGAATGTCTGCAGTAGGGTGACTCCGGGTAAGTCAGCCGCACGGCACCATATGGACGCTTAAGAGTGACACTAGGATGATAAAAGTGCCCTGGTTTGATGCCAAAAGTACCGGGCTACAGATACCCTGCTGTGTTTGCAGAATCGATCCGGCTACGATAGACGGTATGGGCTTCGACTAACAGCGGTATGAGTACCTAAGGGGAAAAGATTGTCTCAATTGAGACAGTTGCTGCACTGGGTCAACAACCTCCCAGATTATTCTATATATAAAAAGAGCCTCTAGAGTATAGCCAAGGAATCATAAATCGTGAAGGATTTCGTTTAAATAAAGGAAATTTATTAAAAAACCGTATTTTTTTAATTCCAATCATTTGAGGGTTATCATAGATTAATATACTAACTTAATTAAAATAATTAAATTTATTATTGTATCATAAATGAATATGCTTTGTCAATTGTTGTTTCACAAGATATATATTTTTATCCATGCTTCGACTTTAATTTTAGTCTTTTCATTTTCTATTTTATTTGAATCAAATAAGAGAATATTCTTAATATTTGAATTTTATAAGAAAGAAATATTCAACGATAATCTGCAAAATACTTTTTATTCTGAGATCAAGCAACCTGATTGCTTAAAGTTTATGGGCTTAAGAAGTATCGGGCAATGGTATTATGTTTAGCGTTGCTACAAAAACATTCAGAGCAAGGAAAAATTAAAATTTATTAAAATTGGTTTTATTGAACTATTTCATTTATATTTAACTATTATGTGAATTCTATGGTTTTATCGTGTTATTCGTCCTCCTTCCTATCATTGCCTGCGGTTGGTAAATATCACTCACATATGCAAATCTTTTCATCAAGTTTTCTATTCAATCTCTTACATTCATATCATTCTAAATCTCTCTTATGTACTAAATTTATATGGCTTAGAGCACCTTCTTTAATACATTCAATTATATGTATGCTTCTGTCGGAGCTAATATAACAATTATAATAAGAAATATTATATTAATAAATTGAAGTATTATTTTATATTCAATTAAAAAAGTTAGAATTTAAGCAATATTAGAAAATTATTATCTGAATTAAAAATATAATACACATGCCGATTTTAATCATTCAAAATTAGACACTTTAAAAAACATGAAAACCGATAAGACCATGCTTAATATTGAAGCACAATCATATAGAGAAAGATTTGCCATTGACATATTTATTATCTATTATAAAATTAAATTAAGTATTGTGTAATTTATACGATATACCAGATAGAAAAAATCTATATAATTTTCTATATTTATTTAAGGGTTAATGCTATGTATTATTCTTTATCTTTCTTTTCGATGGCCTGCGGTTGGCATCCAGTGGCACTTGCTTCTCCGAATCTTTTCACAGCATCTTCTACTCGGTCTCTTACGTTTA
>SBIQ01000002.1:0-110214 GCA_014805555.1 Astathelohania contejeani | reverse complement strand
GTTATTCTTTGTCTTTCTTTTCTATAGCCTGCGGTTGGCATCCAGTGGCACTTGCTTATCTAAATCTTTTCTCAGTCTTTTCTACTCGATCTCTTACATCTATGTCATCTTCAATACTTCTTCTGTACTAAAGTGATATGGTTTCAAGCGTTTTCTTCAGTACCGTCGATTAAATATATCTCTCTATCGTAGGGATGTATATTTAATTTCTTAGGATAATTTCTGTAGTACTTGGTACCACACCGTCTCATGTCATGGCATAAGGTATTATTTTAATTTTTACTTTATATGGCATGCTTAATTCATTCGCCGAAAGTTCATATTTCCTTTTCTTCTCCGTTTCAACAATCTAGAGATTATTTTAGCTCGTTATACCAACTTCAACTAACACAATTTCGTTCTCCTTCTTATCGTAAATTGATCGGAAAAATATATAATATTAAAAAATAATTCATATATGAAACCCTATTGAAGGGTTTACACAAAGTTGGGCTTCGGAGCACAAAACCAAAAATTCTTTTAAAGCGGAGCACGCAGGGTAAGAGATAAAGCCTGTGAAAGCGATCAGCAACCAAAGGTCTGACGAGCCGTCCAAATCTCCTTCTCGGATGACAATCTTGAAAACAACCCTTCTCCCTGTCGATTCGACAATAGAGAGTTGGCCGAGAGACGTTTTCGAAGCAGTACAGAAACGGTTTGGTAGAATGCCTCGAGGTGGCTGGAAAAAGGCTCGGGATTCCTTCTCTGAGAAGTTCTCCTGTGAGATTGGGGAAGAGGAATTTAAGCGGGGGCTCGCTTAATAAAGCGGGAAAGCCTATTAGATAACTTATCGCCAACCGGTAAGAGGAGGAAAGTTAAATTTTAAGAACAACAACCTAGTTCACTTTTGGCTTCATCTGTGTACCAGGAACTCAAAATTAATTTCTAAACAAAATAAAATCTAATCCAACAATAACAGAGTTTAAAGACACACGGAAAATACCCGAAGTAAAGGTTAATAGAGATATACTTTTAACTTTGAACCATATAGCAGGAGAACACATTGTCACAAACCCACCCAGAACCATATGCGATGTTGCAAGGATTCTTCAAACTGTGCAGTAGTGTTATCAATAGGCGACCTCAATCAAGCTAAAGCCGAAATCTCCATGGTACAAAAACATAAATAATAAAATAAGTACTTTAAACAGCTCTATCGCGCTTTTAAATAAGGCGAAGAATAGGAGCAAGCTTTCCGGCGCTGAAACAATAGAAGCCAATGGGATAATAAAAAAATTAAATTAACTTTTGAAAAACCTCATGGCCTAACGGAAGCTATTGTTGCCTTAAAAGAATCGATCCGGATATATAGTAAGAAATTTGAGATGTACGCCAAACGCAAAGAGCGAAGGTGTGAAACTAATTTTTCGAACTATATAGGGGAAGGTTCTACCGGAGGCTATCGGATAAAGTTCAAATGGTACACGGGGTGGACGTGAAAAAGATAAAAAAATATTGGTCCACAATGTGTGTGAAACCCAATGTGACCAATAAAAAGTATGAAAAGTATCTAGTCGAATACTTACCCAAATCTGAGTACACAACCACTTTCCCAACCTTCAAAAAATTTGAGGACATCATCAAACACTTGGCTGATTGGAAAGCTGCTGGTGTTGATGGTATCTTCAATTTTTTTATTAAGCATATATCATCGGTGCACAAGCACCTATATGAAATAATAAAAGATATATGCTTAGAAGGGAAGGCACAAGACGAGTGGTTTTACCGTGGGATTACTTATTTAATTCCAAAAATACTCCTAGTAAAGGCAGTGATTTCAGGCTAATAACCTGCATGTCTAACCTTTACAAGCTGACTACTAAGTGTGTAACCAATGTCATGCACCTAGAGATTGAGCTCAGAGGGCTATTTGCGGAAAACCAGTTTGGCACAATTAAAAAAATTTAAGTTGCAAAAGAAGAGGCCATGCTCAATCTGGCCACCAATAAATAATATGGCCATTCACTTAAGAAGACGTGGATAGATGTTAAAAAAGCATTTGATTCCCTCGACCATGAGTATTTAGTGGCATGTATATCCAAACTAGGTTTAGCGAAATAGATTACATGTTTCCTTAAAGAGATTATCTACGAGTGGAACTTAAAGGTTAAAGCTGGTCTTGAAACGATCTTCTGGAAGAAGGTCGAGAGAGGTATACAACAAGGCGTTAGACTTATTTCACTTCTCTTCGTCTTATGTATCGATCCGTCGAGCCGTAGGCTCAATGAAAGATACCCAAAGGTGGTAGTGCATGCAGAAGAAGCATTGCATGCTACTAATCACTTTCTCTTCATAGACGATCTCAAACTCCTCTCTAAAGACAGCATCATAAATGGTAGCATGGTTGAGTCTTTCTTCAGTGCCATTGGGCTAGACATCAACCGCGACAAGTCTGCAACGAACGACCCACCATGTGAAGAAACAGCACGTCTACTCAATGATACAGGTGTTTATAAATACCTAGGAATTATAGAGAATAGAGGCAGTAATATTGCAAGAGAGTCGTTTGAGAAGATGAAGAGGGAAATGATTATGAGAGTAGATAGGTTATGTAACTCTAAGCTTAACGCAAAAAATCTATTTAAAGCAATTAATGAGCATGCCATCTCTCTTATTAATTATCATATTGTGCTTCAACACCTTGAATCTGCTAATTTTGCTGCGATTGATCAGGAAGTACGCCTTTATCTAATAAAGCACAACGTGCATCTCAAGCCTGGGTGTAAAAAAAAACTTAATCTCCCACGAAACGAAATGGGGAGAGGTCTTCATAGTGTAGAAATGAAAAGCGAGTGTATGCTTTTTTGATTTTGGGAAATGCTGGAAAAACACAAAAATATATCATCCAGAAGAGCAACAATCCTAAAAGTTAAGGAGTGAAAAAACACACATTTGTCTCTCATCAAACATTATTTCAGGTTGAAATACTCTCTGGAAGACGTTTCTGTAAAGAGTGTTATAAATGCTCAGCGTGACTCACTATACGGCAAGATTAATAATAAAAAACTACATGAGAAGCTGTATAGAGCGCGCTTAAATGATCATATTAATTTAAAATAATTTTCTATTTGGATGACACATTAGAATAATAACCCATGTGCTGAAGCGCTATATTGTTACATCCAAGACAGAAATGTTTTTTGGGGAAAAACCGCTCCTTCATGCCAGCATTGTGGCCAGACAAAAAAAACTATCGATCACCTAGCAACAGGATGTGATCGAATACTTGGCCATGATTATACCCGAAGGCATAATGAGGTGTTGAGATGCATACACCTCTTATTAATGAATAAATACGGCTTCACAAAAACAAAGAAACTTAGAAGCCACTTAGTCCAAGAAATCGTTGAAAATGATCTAGCTGAGATCAGAGTCGATACTAGGATTAGAACTGATATCCTAGTCAAACATAATCGACCTGATTTATTTACGATAAGAGAGAACATATGGTCATCTTAGTTGAGATCGGTATCACGAGCCAGGATAACCTGCAGCAAGTTGAGGCTGAGAAAAAAAGAAAATATGACCTCCTTGCAAACGAGCTTGGAATACCATATAAAGCAAAAACTAAGATAATACCATATGTGTTAAAATGGGAGGGTGTTGTGACTAAATACCACAGAAGTTATCTAAAAAAGCTCGGGATTACACCCCAAATAAAAGCACATATCCAATCAACTGTGCTTAAAAAGACGCCTGAAACCATCTCTCTGGAGTATCGAAGAAGTATTGGGGATGGATTGGAAGCGATGGATGTTGTCGAGAAAGCAGTCAACGCTCTAATGAAAGCTAGCGGAACTGGATGTCTACAGCAGGTCAAAGGAAAATGATATCAAAAGTAATACTATTAAATATAACCCCCATTTAAATAAAACTATAAAATTTTATTGTGAAGTATATAAACTCAAAAATAACGAACTGTCAAAAGACAATTATGCAAGACGAATAACGAATATGTTGCTTTTCAACAATAAAAACAAGTAAATACAAACAAAACATTTTATATAAAAAAGTAAAAAAACATAATAAAAGATTTTTTACTATACAGAGACTACGGTTTTACGAATACATGCTTGCAATATTAGGCATTTTTATTAAATAATAATATTTTATCAATGTCTTTTTCATGTTTTCTAATAGGCTCATTGTAAGTTCTATGTATTCAGCTAGCAATCTTCATAATTCAAAATATTTGGGGTGTTGATCTAACGATATTTACATATTTTTTATTTTAACGTGGTTTTTAGCCAAAAATAATAATTTCACTTTATAAAATAGGAAAATAAAAATATGAGCTCTAAACTATTTAATCACATTAGTGCTTTATTCAATTTATAATTATCTAGTTTTCCAAAGACTTAATAACACACATATCATTAAATCTTTTTTATTTTTTTTAAAAAACGGATTCATTTTACCAAGTTTTTCTTTAAGTCATTGCTAAGAATTATAAAAAAAATTACTTAAAAATTTATTTATTTTATTTTTATGATATGAAAATATAAAATGAACTTACGCCTATGTTGAAGCAAAGCAGCACACAGCGCTCCACTTATGTTTGGGAAAATACCGGGTAATTTAGCATATGCGTCAACTTATAAGAGATACTATAATAAAAAATACCACTATTTAATCCAGTGTTATCAATACTATCTTCTTACAAGATCGATCCAGTTTCAAAATAGAAAATGAATTTCCATATAAAAGATATATGAGTTTTTAAATAAAAATAATTATCTTGGCATAGATATATGTTCTCTGGATGTCTCACAGACTATCCTAAATATATAATAGTGTATATCCAATAAGTATTAAATCGTAAGACTTTTTATTTATAATGAAATATTGTTTTAATAATCAGATTTCCAAGGGATATATCCAATTTTATTTATATAATACTTTATAATGACAAATTCTATTAATATGTTATTATAAAACCAATGAAATTATTCATTCCTTAAATTGCGGTAATGAATTCTTATATGATTTTTGGTTTTTAAATAACATATTATCATATGGATAAAATTCCTCCTCGTCGTTAAAATTTGGTTTGTTAAAAATTAATTTCTTTTTATATTTTATTCTTTGTGTTTTTATTTGTTTTTTTATTATCTCATCATTTTTTTGATTGGTTTTCTTTATATTTTCATCAAACTTACTATTAAACATTTCAAATTTTTTAATATTTATTTTTATTTTGTGTGGCTCTATTATCCTTTTCTCTAATGGTACAATATATCCTTTGGGGTTTGTCCACTTAGATATGCATCCTGGTATTTTCCAAAAATTCTCGGCTTCATTAGTAGCTGGTTCTGTACCACTTCTCATTACGGGTATTTTTGGATTTGTACTAAGCTTAACAATAAACTTTTTTTTCTTAATAGAAGACTCTAAAGGATCTCTGATTTGCGAAGTTTTTGTGTCTCGTTTATCGGTTTGTTTATCCATTGGGTTCAAATTAATTTTAAATATATTTGAATAATAAGTGTCATTCTTAATATTTTATTTAACTAAAGAGTCATATATTGTGTTATTTGTTATCTTTCTTTTTTACTGCTTGTAATTAATATTCAATAATACTCGTATTCCTTTATTATTTCTTTACTTCGGTCTTTTGCGTATATAATATCTTTTATAAAGTATGAGCGATATTTAATTGTTTAATATGATTTCTGTGATACTTGGTTTCACACATTCCATCCCTCCATGTCGTAAAATATTATTTCCATTTTTTTCTTTATATATCAAACCCAATTTATTTCCCAGAATTTCATATTTTTCTTCTTCTCGTTTTTGACGATCTGGAGATTAATTTGACTTATTATACTCATCATCAGCCTAAAATAATTTATTTCTCTCTCTTAACATATATGAATATACCGAGTCTATTAATTATGTCATATATTATCTGTTTATCGACCAAAATTTCAGATCGTTTGTTTTTTATGACTTCCTGAAATTAGTGAAATCGTAATTTTTTGATTTTGCATACCCATATTTATTTGCTAATAATTGGTAAATAAATATACATAAGTATCTCATCATATTTTCGCATATAGTCATCTCCAAGCATTTAATCACAACTTGTTGCCATATAATCTATCGATTTTTTGAATTTACCACAATATTGTCATTATGAAGCACCATCATTCTGAAAAACAATTTTATCTTGGATAAAGCAATAAATTGCTTGCGCACATAAATCATTGTTTTTGTATTGCAACTAAATAGATATATCTTTTGTTTTTCCAGCTTAGCTGAGCGAACCCTATATAACTGTTTTGCCATGAAGGAGCTTGCATCGAGCTTATAAAAGACATTTAGGTAGAAACATTTGCTAGAGTATATTTGATTTTTATATACTGGTATATTAAAAATAAGTGGGTCTCATTTTGCTCTTCAATTTTTAAAATCGCTGCTTGCTGATTAGCATATTAAATAATTTAATAATATTTTGATTCTGATTGGTCGTAAAAAATTGTAATATATTAGTTACTACAAAACTTCATTCAAAAATCGCATTCCATTCAATAACGTATTATCTAATAGCTGAATAATTTTAAAAACTATATTGTAAAAGAAAAATTAAGCTCGATGCTTAACTGTGCCTCTATTCAAAGGCAAAACCTTATAAATTATAAGAAGTCGTCGATTGATATGATAGCACATCATGTTGAATAAGTGCAGGTATAAATGCGGCAAAACGATGCAAATATAATATAATATGATTACATATTAATTATAAAATTTTATAATGAGATAACAAATTTACAGTATGAGATTGAACTATGAGTATAGTAATGAAAAATATTTATCTATTAAATAATTATTACCAACTATAATGACTATGTAGATAGTAAATTTCCCATAAGAATAAAGCTGTATAACTATGATAAGACGTAGTATAAATAAAAATAATAATAAATAAAATAATTATTAACGATATTAATAAATATTCAACATTAAATTAAACTAAAAGTAATTAAATTATAACAGATATATTGGAAAGGACAAATACAAAAATAATGTTAAGTTAAATGACATAAAAACTATTGCTAGTGAATTGTTTCTATTAAGATATATGCTATTATTTATATCTAAATCAATGACCGCGTGAAGCTGAAAACTTAGATGGTATCGCTAAAATATCACATTAAAAAGAAATAATTGACACAGTTTTAATATTATATATTTTAATTTGCAATATATAAACAACTAGCATCACCATACCCATAAAATACTTATTAGCTACAAGTTATATTATAAACCTGATTATCTAGAAATGCTATATCTATATAGTTTTAATAAAAATTATATAATGTTTAAGATGTGTGATGCGCACCCACCCTAACTTACGAACATTAAAAAGATAATTGATACATAGTTCAAGTACTCATAAATATATTTATTTAATATAAAATTCGCCCGAAACGACGTTAAACTAGGACGAGAAATTACTAGTAGTTTTGGGTATCAGGAGCTGCTGGACAAGTACAAATTTGGAATTCAAATTTAAAACTGTCTATTTATGTGTGCGTGTTTTGTAGATGGCTACCATACCAATTTTCTTTATTCTTCCTCAGAAGTAGAATTTTAAAGGTTAGTTAAAAAGTTATCAAGTTTCACACATATATGGCATTCGGTTGATACATTCATTACCAAATTAAAAACTCACGAAAATATCCTAAGCTCTATCTAGAGCAAAGACGGTGCATCTGAAAAAAAACATCGAATACGAATATATAAAAACAGACCCCGCGCTTAGATTAAACCAAGGCAACACGCAGAAGTTCCGCTTATATTGGAATATCTGCAGTAGGGGGACACTGGGCAAGTCAGCTGCACGACTCCATATGGATGCTTACGAGTGACACTAGGATGATAAAAGTGCTTTGTTTTGATGCCAAACTACCGGGATACAAGAACCCTGCCTTGCTTGCAAGGTCGATCCGACTCCGATAGACGGTATGGGCTTCGACTAACAGCGGTATTGAGTATTTAAGGGGAAAAGATTGTCTCAATTGAGACAGTTGCTGCACTGGGTCAAGTATTTCATTTCATATATAAAAAGAGCCTTTAAAGTATAGCTAAGGAATCATAAATCGTAAAATATTTTGTTTGAATAAAGTCTAATATCTCTTCTTATATAAAACAAATCGTAGGAACAGTTTTATAAAAAAAATTAAAAACAATATTTTTAAACATTTATATTAAATAAGTTTATATGTTTAAATACAAAAAGAATTAAGAGGCACAAGAAAGTACAATCGAAGCCATGTAAATACTAGAATATGAATTAAGATAAAAATATATAATGTATTATCGCATCAGATTATATTTTAATATAATAAAAGAACAAATATTTTATGATATTAGATTTATTTAACAAAATAAAATTATTAGAAATATAAAATAATAATTCTACATAAAATTATCTTCTTTTAATAAAATCGTGATATCAATAAACATGTAATTAGAGAAATAATAAAAATGATAAATTTGTTATATTAAACGGGTCTATTAATTTTTTTATTTATTTGCTAATTTTTCCTTTTCGATATCTAGCATCCTCGTCCTAGATGGTATTTCTAAGATGGAGGGAACAACACCCTGATAATATTTTATTTTTTTTCTTAATCTTGCAGCCACAAAATCACAAATAAATATTATTGAGATATCAGGACGACTTACTAAAGTATCAAAAGCACAATTCAAATCCTCATCCGAAGTATCTGCGTTCACAATTATCATGTTGGGATTGTCTACGCTATTTTCTAAACCAGTAAACAAAAATCCCATAATGGTTTCCTCATCCCCCATAATACCAACTAACAAGCGTTCCATTTAGGGGGTCATAAAATTTCTAAGAAGTGGGAAAAAATTTATTTTATTAAAAAAATATTAAAACATGAATATAAGAAAACTAGTTTTATTAAATTAACGATATGATTTCTGATATCTAGCACGCGCACCAGGTCCTCCATATTTCTTTGGCTCTCGTCTTCTTGAGTCTGTTATTATTATAGACCTGTCGAATGCTCTGATTCTGTTTTCGATCTCAACCTTCTTCCATTCATCGTAATATTTTCCGTAGTACGCAAGTACCGATTTAGCAAAGGCCTGGACAGCAGCATATACTCGGGCAGTTGGTCCACCCCTGGGAATACTGATGGTTATTTCGAGTCCGTCGAGATTTATTGGGCGGATAAGTGCCACCACCTCCTTTATCTTGGCCTGTAGCAGGCGATCCTGGACCAAATGAAGAGGAACATCGTTCACCTTTATAAAAAATGACGAGCCCTCTTTGCATACGGCACGAGCCACACATGTCTTCTTCTGCCCGATTGAAGTCACTTCTCGTCTGTTATTTATTGTCATTGGGGGTAATTTATTTTTAATTATTTGACAATTTCTTATAATAAGAAATTTTAAGTGGGAGGGAGATTTATTTTTTTTTGAATTTCATTAGTTTGTTATATTTCGAATAATTATTTAATTAATCCTTTTTAGAGTATAGCTAAGGAATTATAAATCGTGAAAATTTTCGTTTAAATAAAGCGGCTGTTAATCCTTTATTTTATCATTTAATAAAATTTAAACAAAAAGAACATGTGCATAATAAAATAAAGAATATACTGAAATATTAAAGAAACAAAAATAGAGAGATGATTTAATAAGAAATACATTACAATACAATTAATATAAGTATAATATCATATATACAGTGAAACTAACTAATATTTGTTCACTAAATGAATATCATGAATAAAAATTTAATATTTTTCTTAATTTTATTTTAACAATTTAATATCCCAAAATACTTTTTTTTATTTTTACCCTTTAAAAATGAAACACAATAACCAGTTGCCAAATAATCATTTTAAGAAAACTGCAATCCGCTATCGCAACTTCTTCGATCAGGAATCAAGGGCACTTCGCCGAGAAAAGACTCGTGTAAAAAAGAGTAAGAGTATTGCACCTATGCCTCTTCATAAATTACGTCCAGTGGTGCGTTGCGGGACAATGAGATACAACATGAAACAGCGCTTGGGACGTGGATTTACACCACGTGAGTGCCAGGCTGCTGGGCTGGATATTAATTATGCCAGGACCATAGGAATATCTGTTGATTTGAGGAGGAAGAATAGGTCTGTAGCTGCCTTTGAAGAGAATGTTCAAAGACTTAAAACATATGTCAGTAGGCTGACATTCTATAAGACAAAGGAAGAAGCCAAGGGCGCACCTCAATATACCGGTGTTATCATGCCTGTGGTGCATAGCAAACCAACTGTCGGGTATATTAAAGCGAGCGAGTTAAAGGATGATTTAAAGGCGGAAGATTTATTAAGAAAATAAAATAAATTATTTTAAAAGATTAATTATTTTTGTGGTCTATTATAGTGTTTAGGTTTAATATAATTAGATATGCTAGTACTAAGGTGATAAAGTATAGGAATATAATTTTTAAGTCGATATCTGAATAAAAGATATAATAATTGGTAATTTTATAAAAAATATATGTGTAATAATAATTATTTTAATTGGTAATTTTAAGAGTATTATAAAATACACATTAAATATAATAAATAAACTTAGTCAATACCAAGATATAATTAAATTGTATTGTAAACTTATTTTCTACCGCAATACTAATTATTTATCATATTCTGTATATGAAATCCTATTTATAATTATTACTAGCTGTATTACACCTTCATTTATCTATTTCCATATGAAAGTGCTGCTTAAATCATTTTTAAAATTTTTTGAATTTCATATTTATTTTGAAAATTACTTATTTGATTTATATTCAAGTAAAAACTTTACAATTATTTGATATATATTAAAATTCTTAATTTATTCTAATGAGTATCAAAATATATTTACTTATTTGTATGTTAAAACTAAATTAACCTTAAAAATTTATGGATTATATTTTAATACTCATAGTATCAAACAAAAGCGCTTTTATCATCATAGTTATTTATATGGAAACATGTAGCAAATTTAAACTTCAAATACTCATATAAGTGGAAATTAGCTAATTGTCTTGATTTATATAAATGAGTAGTCTTTTATCATATTATATTACACTTTTATTTATTACTTTTACCTTACTCCAGATAAAACATGATTGGAAATGCATATAAATGTGTATGACTCAGTGTTACTTACCTGTTTAAAATTATATTATAACACCTTAAGTTAAAAGTTTTTTAGAAAAAAAAACTGACGTAAAAGTATTAGTAAAAAATAAAGAACAAGCACTTATATATAATACTTTACTATATAAAATGATATCTATTCTGCAGCCTTATCTTTAATGACAAGAATTTGATATAATTTAAAAAGTAACTTACTTATTAATATATTAAATGTTTTATAAAGCATCACCTTGAAATTTTTCATTAAATATAAATTAGTTAAAGTTAGGTTTTATTAATAATAATTGTATATGAACAACTTTAACGCCAACTGTCTACGATCATCTTTGATATAATTAATATATCAATTTTTTTGTTTACAAATTTAAAATTATAATTAATCGTTTTGCAGTTTTGTTTTAATAGATTAAGATTATTATTCTATTCATAACTATATATTCCTTTTCTATATATTTTTTAATCAAGTTTTCCACCGTAGTAAAGTTTCTTATGTTGTAATTAATAACGTTATCTGTTAAGGGTAAATTAGATCTACGACAGCAAGCACCAAATAGTAACCCTATTTGAATATACTTATATATAGTTGCACTGTTTTATAAGGCCCGCAAATATTAAATATTTTATTTTAATAATGCTTATTTAATTTAACCTTCATTTAAACGAAATTATTCTGATTTATGATACCTTGGCTATATTCTAAAGTCTATTTTTATATATGGAATAAAATACTTGACCCAGTACAGCGACTGTCTCAATTATAGCATTCTTTTCCTCTGAAGTGATCATACTGCTGTTGCTCGAAGCTCATACCGTTTATCGGAGTCGGATCGACCTTGCAAACAAAGCAGGGTACCTGTAGCCCGGTACTTTAGGAGGGCACTATTATCATCCTAGTGTCACTCGTAAGCGTCCATATGGAGCCGTGCAGCTGACTTACCCGGAGTCCCCCTACTGCAGACATTCAAATATAATAAGAACGTCTGCGTGTTGCCTTGGTTTGATCTAGGCGCCAAGTCTGTTTTTATATTTCTATATTCATTGTTTTTCCAGATGCGCCTCCTTTGCTCTAAACAAAGCTCAGGATATTTTCGTGAATTGTCAATTTGGCAATGGGTGCATTAATCAATATATGTGTGAAACTTGGTGACATTTTTGACTAACCTTTAAAACCCCCACTTCTGAAGAGGAATGAAGAAAAATGACCATCTACAAAACACACATGGATAGATAGTTTTAAATTTAAATTCCTAGTTTGTACTTGTCCAGTATCTTCTGACACCCAAAACTACTAGTAAATTTTCGTCCTAGTTTAACGTCATTCCGGACGAACAAACAAATTTGATATAAATAAATTATATTATAAATAGCAAAAAATTGAGTATGGTTGCTTCATTATTTATATTATACCGCAATTTTAACTAATACTAGATATAATTTATTAATTATCTATACTTAAAATGTTTTTCTAAAAATTTTGATAATTAAAGATTCCTGTTTTGTTATTGAATTATTCTAGTGTATCTATAAGTGTATAATCATTTTTATTTTTGATCAATGTATTTTTATTTTATTACTATGAATGATTTCTAATTATTTTATTATATCTTATAAAAATTTATACCATATCACCTGAGTATATATTGAGGATGACATGGACGTAAGAGATCGAGTAGAAGAGGCCGTGAAAAGATTTGGAGAAACAAGTGCCACTGGATACCAACCGTAGGACATAGAAAAGAAAGTAAAGAATAACACAACATTAACTCTTAAATAAAAAAGATATTACAGAAAAAAAGTTTTCAATCTTAATGTGACAAACACTTTGTACTTTTTTATTCTTTCGTTAAAAATCATAATATTGTCCAAATATATATTCTATGTTAACTTCCCCCATGAATTATTTCATTCCTGTGTGACGGCTTATTAGCAAATGCAGAGTATATTTTTTTACAAATTAATTAAACATTTTTAATTATTACTTTATAACCGAAATATTTAAGAGTAAATTATTATTTTATTTTAAGATTCGAATTTTCCATTTTTATTTGCAATTTAATCTTATAGATCGCCAAAGCTACTTTAAAAAATTATCAATTAGTAAAAATTACGTTTAAAAATACATATAAAACACCTTTGCCATAAAATAATTTATTACAAATAACAAGAAGACAACGACTTAACAACAAATATGTACTTAATTAAGCTTGACACGAATCCATGAAAATCAAAGTATAAAGCTAACAACAATTTATATAATAGGAGATGAGAAATCTCTTCTCCCGGTAAAGAAATTAGATGGCCAATCTACTATTTCTAGAAGTTGCAATCATAACAATTAACTCGAAATGCAAGGAGTTTGTTATGACCGTAGAACATGTCTAACCACAAGGTAAGTAGGGTTATATAAAACAATTAATTTTATATTATAATATTTTAAAAAATATTGTGGGTTATAAAATCATTTTTATTAAAGATCTAATAATAATCCTTTTATATCATAAACTTATATATCAAATAATATGTTGAGAATGTATGCATTCATTTTAGCATATTAAATATTTTATGAAAAGAATATTAAATTTTAATGGTTAAATTGGTGTTGATAAATTATTTTAAATAAATTTCCTAAATATAGGTTGATTTTTTGTACCATTATTTGCCTTTTTGTTTAACAGCATGCATTTGGCAGTCAGTTTCACTTACTTCTCCAAACTTTTCATTGCCACCCTGATTTTATCTTTACCATCTATCCCATCATCGATACTTCGCCTATATTATAGCAAGATTGCTCGAAGTTTTCTTTAGAGCAATCAAACGAATGTAGGCCTATATCGTTAAGACTATATTTAGCTAATCAAGATGATCCCATAATATTTGATTATCATCTTGTCATGCAATACGACATAGAATATTATTTTAGTTATGGCTTTATATAATAAACCATGCATATTGCCAAATAATCTTATTTTTTCTTTTTTACGAGTTGGAAATCATCTTGTCTGGTTATATCAACCTCGTCTAAAATAATTTCATTTAAACTTTTATCCTAGTATTAACACAAATTTTAATTCGTACGTTTTCCTTTATTATTGAATGTCCCCGTTTTATATACTAAAATTTTACTTAGTCAGTATTTTATAAACAAAAAATATATCTTCAATATTATATTTGTTATTAATTACTTTTATAACTTATTTTAACATTTTAATTTACTATCATTTTTAAAATGAATATTAATACAATCAATTAGAATGAATACTTTAATACTTAGTAATAAAGTTGTAAATTCTAATTATATAATTCATTGTTTTTAATAAACTTTTTTTTCAGAATAATAATTTTAGATATACCCTTCATGACTAAGAAAAAAGAATCATTAGATAAGCATAAGGAAAAATATGCCGGCCCACCTTATAAGATCCCTCCTGCTGCTTCTAGCTTACCTGTTCCTGAATTCAATGAAATATCTAATGAGCATAAATATGTTCATATTAAAAAAACTAAATAGTATTTATTAATACTATTAGTGCAATGATTTGTTTTATAGAACAAACAAATATTAATGACACAATTGAGCAAATACTATTATTATATTTGTTTCGTTTAAATATATGACGAAATTAAGTATGCGGGAAGTGTCTATAGTCATAATCGAGTAAAAATTATATTGTTAAATAAAAATAAATGCAATGATTTACCAATATTTTTTACTTATAAATAAATTTAAATTTTATTAAGAGCGAGAATGGATTTCGCTTAAGTTATCAGTTCATAGAAGAACATTAATATTCGAAATTAGTTATTTAAAGACATTTACAAAATTGGGTAAATTACATTTTTTAATATTCTCTCATATACTAATCTATCTTGTGGTTTAGTATGACCATACTCTACAAAAGATTTAAATCAAATTTATTCGATCTTTTTATTTGATAAGTTTCTGAATATATAATTGAAAATTTTCAAAAAACTTATTTGCTAAAATAATCAATCTAACACGATTTTTGGCTTGTTCCTTTATTTAAATAAATATTCTTTTTCTCTATCACATGCAATCAATATTTGTGTGGATATTGGCTGATCTATTATCAGCAAAATTTTCAGAGTAAGTTTTATTCTTGAAAGAAGAATAATCGAACTTCAAGTAAAAGACAACCAGTTAGTCATTACATATTCCTTCACGTAATATCATTAGAAATAATTAATCTTGCCAATATTTATTTAAATTTTAAATTTTATGACTAACATTTCCTTGATTTTACACACATAGCTGCTGCATCCATTCTATATTTAAAACAATATCATACTATATCCCCGTTTTGCTATAACATACATTTGATTTTTTTTATTGTATTTCATTCATAATATAAAATGTTTTTATTGCTAATTTTAATAATAAACAAATTCATTCGATTACAATTATACTACAAACCTAAAATTGCATATGAATATTTTTAATTTATAAATGAAATTGTGTCTAAAATAAATAAAAATTTAATCAACAAAAAACCCAATATAGAATGCATGCTTACAATGTATTGCATTTCTTAATTATGCAATGCTATATCGATATTGTCTTTAACTTAATAACATTTTATTAAAGGATAATTGATAAATACATTATATTATTGACTCTGAAATAAATTTCTTTTATTTTTAAAATTGCTACTTGGTCATTTAAAAGTTATTATATTTTGCTTTTACACGAATTTGTTTGCTATAATAGCCAATCTTGGATGGCTAAACCTATGCACTTTTTATAATAGATTTTAATAGCCAAAAAATATTGAAATTGTGCTTTTTTATTTATAATTTTTTCGATAATGAATTCATTTATTTCCTCATAAATAAATCTTTCAAAAGCTTTAGTGTTATAAAGATATCTTAATCTCTATGTAAAGCAGACCAATAGGCTGCGGATCAATATAGAGCAATATCATAAACCATGATGCGATATCACCAACTTATTCTGTTAGATTTATATATATTAAATATATAATAAGAGAATGCTTATTAAATTATATTTCATATCTTCTTTTAGAGGAATTATATAAACAAAAAAAGAGTTTAGATCTATTTAAATAAATGAATGAAATCTATTTAAATAAAGGAATGAAATATTTATATGTGAAATAATTACAAATATTGATAATAAATCTAAATATCATGTAAAATAATAAAAAAGATTTGTCTTTATCATTAAAATATTTTGTTATTTAAATAATAAAATTATTTTGGTTAGTGTTAAAGTGATAATATGTTTTATAAAATTTATTTATATGAAAATTAAGAAATTGGTTATAAATTGTTAATACAATAAATTTATATATCATCGAGTCTGAGGATAAGTTAATATTAAAGAATTTTGAAAAGTTATCAGGTTTCAAAATAAAAGGTATAAAACTAAATAAAACAATTTAAAATCTTTCAAAAACAGTGTTTTTTGTATTATAATAACTCTTTAGCTTTGTATTTATATATTAAAATCAGAAACAATCAAGCAATTGTATCAATTTAAATATTATATCTCTCTCATTTGAGGATGGAATAGACGTAAGAGATCGAGTAGAAGAGGCTGTGAAAAGATTTGGAGAAGAAAGTGCCACTGGATGTCATCGAAAAAAAAGACAAAGAATAACATAGCATTAATCCTTAAATAAAAAAGTTGATTCACTTCCATAGTATCGTCCACAAAATACAGCTACTCTTACAAAATAAAATGTTTTTATTTTCTAGTCTAAGACATTAAATTACTCAAAATCAACTTATTCCATATATCCACATTCCAAGTGGAACGTATATTGATTACCTTGATTTATATAAGTACTGCCTAATATCACACCTTGTTGTTGTCTTCAAGTAAAGTAAGAATATCTTCATGAGCCACAATAATGAATAATGTGAAACATATATAATTGGCTTCTAAAACTCACACCTCTGATAAGGAATACATAAAATTATTTACTAAACATCTACAAAATACATATAAATAGATATATGATAACTTATACTTTCATCCTAATTTATCATTAATAAGAATGATACTTCCTTACTATAAATATATTCTAATATTTTCCCAGAAAATGTGAGAAAGTATAATATATTGGATAGTCGTATTCCAATAACATATGATTGCCAGTAACAATATATTATAATATTATTCTCTCGTTTTTATTTAATCATATCTTAAAAATAGATTTAAAATAAAATAATTTTTTTTTTAATATACTAAAAAAATATATTCATCAATAATATTTTTCTATCATTTTAATATATTTGAGAGTGAAGTATATAATTTTATATTCGTATTATATAATATTTCTATGCTTTATTATATAAATTATCTAAAATTATGATTTCATGAACATAATTTGAATTTCAAAATTTAATATTTAATATTTATTTTATTTCTATCTTTCTTTAGTCAGACATATAAATTTTTCTTTTTAAAATGGCTAATATAATTCAATTAGTTAAAAGGCTAATTTAATTCAATTAGTTAAAACATACAATTAATTAGCAAAAAATATTTGAAAATGATGATTTCATAAATAAGATTGAAGTAGTTGATAAGATTTATATAACTCATCTTATTAACCACCTCAATCTTATTTATGAAGGAAGAAATAAACTTACTTCTTAAAATTATTTATTTTCGAATATTGATTTAGGCAATATAATGTCTGCTACGGGCATACTTTCCAGATATTTCTTCTCCTGTTCGATCTTATTATCAAACTCTTTCACTTTATTCTCAATTTCAATTATTTTATTTCCTATTTCACTCTTATATTTTTCCTTCTTGCTTTCCAGCTCAGAAATACATGCATCGACTTCCTCATTAGTTTGAGGAATTTTTATTTTCATTTTGGCCAAAGCTGAAACAACAGTAATCGGAATCGAAAGAGTTCCCTCAGATTCGCTTTTACATCCTTTAACAGCATGAATTAAACCATCAAATTTACTTGGATCAATTTCTCCAATATCCATAAGAAGCTTATTTCTTTCTTGTTCCAAGTCTTTGATTTTTGAAATTTGTTCCTTTCTCTGCTTCTCAATTTCCAATTGCTTTGCTTGCTCCTCCAAAAATGCCTGATATGCCTTCTCTTTGTTTTCAATTTCCTTATGCTCAGCTTTTTTCTTATCAATATACTCTTGCTTCTTTTTCTTTAATGATTCGATTGTTTTTTCCAAATTTCGTATGACATCACTCTTTTCCTTTTCTTTTTCATTTAATTTTTCGATCTCCTGTCTTATAAGTGTAAGCTTCTTTCTGGATTTATCAATCAATACCGTTTTTTGATCCAATTCTTTGTTAATATCATTTAATTCCTTTTCCATGTTTTTTACGTAAATATCCTTATCCTTCAAAGCTTCGAATGATATCCTTTTCCTTGCCAGGTCATTGGTTTCAGCTGCTATTTTCTTCTCCATTCTGCTGCTCATTTGACGTGCTATGAGATGTTTTTCAAGTGCTCGTTCTCTTCGCGATATCTCTTCCAGGCTTTGCACGTTCAATCGCTTTTTTTCAGCATACAGTTGTTCTTTCTCAGCTCGGAATGAAGCGCTTATTCCCGATCGCTTCTCAATAAGCGCTGACTTTTCTAACTGCAGACCTCGGAGTTCCGCCTCAAGTATGCTTCGCTCATGAAGAAGCTGGCTTCGCTTGCTATTCTCCCTTTCCCTTGCTATCTCTGCCGAGATTTTGTCTTTGCATTCGTCGATAGACACCTTCACTTTGTTAATTTCTTCGTTATATTGTGCTATTAGTCGAATATGCTCGCCTATGCCTGGTGTGCGCTTCCGTGTTCTATCGGCACGGTCTGGTTTTGTTGACTCCAATTCAGACATTTTAGGGTAATTTTTTTTGAGGGATTAACTGTTTATTGGTTAGCCATAAAGTGATCTGTTTTATTAAACCTAAAATTTTGAATACAAAAATTTTAAAATTTGGTTCGAATCTTGTGCTTTAATATTTTTAGATCAAACGATTTAAAACAAATTGTCAGTTAAAAAATTAATCTTTTAAACACAAATGTATTATTTTTATCATAAAAGATATGTTACAAAATAATATACTTCCACAAATACCAAATAAAATTGATAAATCAATAAAATTATTATGACAATGAAATTTTAAATATTAAGATTAATACGTGCATATAAAACAGCTTGTATTGTTTTTATTATTAATTTTGAACGTATTTATTCTGTGTATTTTTATCATTAACCATAAAAATAGGTGATTGACGATTCTTGTATTTATAAAAGTAATATCAAATAATTTCAAAAATTAATTTATTGAATTTATATAAAAAAGTTCGAGTAAAACTCATATTCGAGTTAGTATTGGAAGTTTTTACTAACAGATTTTTCTTTTTTATATAAAACTTGATGGTTATATTTAATATTTTTGGACAATATTCAAGTGATGCTATCATTAATGATTAGATTTGTAATTTCTTTCGATTGCTCTTCTTTTTATTATATTAGAAATAGTATGCTTTGTAAATTCTGTTGTACATAGTATACCTTTTAAAGTAAATTATAACTGACTTTATTTAATATATTTATTGCATCATTTAACAATCATATTATGATATTTATATGTTCCTTTTGTAATTCTGACTATTTAACCAGTAATCTTATTTTCTTGTAGAATAAAGCTTGAATCAGAATAAGTCCGGATTATTAAATTTAAATAAGCAGTTAATAAGTGTAACAAGCTATGAATACATACATCATATTTAATGAAGTAGATATATGTGAGTTATATAAAATATAATATTATTGTATACACAACTTTATTATATATAAATATTAACTGAAACAATTGATTTAAATTTAATCTAAAAAAAATATAATAATAGTATCTATTAAATTAATATTTATAATCATACAGATTGTATAGTATATTGAATTTCTTATAAAAAGAAATATACATCGAAGTGTAAAGCGAACAATAAATTGAAAATGATATAATAAATATTTAAATAAAAATACGAAAACTTTTCCTTTATTTATATAAAATATTTTAAAACAAGAATGATATATATTTTAATGTATAAAAGGGATGTTAAATATGAGGAGTTCAATAAATATATAATAATTACCTTATAACACTTTTAAATCATATTATTTCCCATTTAGGAATGACAGATTATCTTTTAAATATTTTCAAGGAATAACTGTGATTTTATTACCCCCTATGGATGATTATGATAAATTAACTAATAAGACCATCGAAAAGCACTTTGAAGAAGTGTGGAAAGCACGTGAAGTACAAGATCATATTCAGAGAACATGGTCAGAACACGAAAAAATGGTATCAGAGAAGAGAGAAACAGGAAATCCTTCTTCTTTTACTAAAAAATTGGCGGAAAATATCAAATTGATTCATAAAAAATATTATTCTTAAAGAAGAGACTATTGCTATGTTATGGTAACTAAATGGTTAATTAAAATTACATTTATTTGGTAAAATTGTTCTACTTGACATGATTTTATTACTTACACCTCTCATCTTAGTTTTGGGATATATTCATCAAAAGAACAAATATGTTGTCTAGAACACAACCAAGTGATTGTAGATTATTTCTTATAAACAAGAGCTTAACTTTCAACTTCCTATATATGAAATACATGTAAATCAAAACAAGAATGTTATTTGATAAAATAACACAATTTAATAATATGGAGCACATATTGGAAATTACAACCCAATTTATTATAAATTATTTAGGAAAAGGATTAAAATATATACTGAAATACTTAATGATAGGATATACTTATTTATTTAGTAGATAACATTTCTTATCACAATATGTTTAAACCAGTTATGAAACAAGAGAACAAGTAATATAATAAATAAAAGTTGTATTAAATAAAAAAAAGAAATGCATTGCACTTTTTATGTCATAAAAATAGTATTTAAAGTTTATATTAACACTAAAAGATATATTTGTTCGTTGATTTATGGCTTATTTAATTTGATTATATTAGACCCAATTTTATTTGATTTTAATTGATAAAATAATTGACTCCATGTTTTATAAAATATTAGAATTAATTACGCACGAAGACGGGTTTCAGTTGTTTACAGAAGACTTGATACGTATAACTGAGGACATACCAAATATAAAATCATTAACTGAATTTAAGCATCGTTTATTCGAAACATTTGTAAGGAAGGCTAAGCAATATCACGAGGAAACAATTCATTATTGGGAGAGTGTCAAGATAATAAAATTTATTAATAAAATATTTACAGAAATAGATGATTATGAAATAGAAAGGGAGTTTGATTTTACAGATGATATAATTAAAATATATTCTAAATCATTGGAAGAATATGTTGATGGTATTCCTTTAATTGATGAATATGTAAAATATGTTCTTTTTTAAAATAAAAATTTTTATTGTACGATATTATTTGCCTAGATGAGGTTAAATTATAACCATGGAAGCTTTGATATCTGAAGCTGGGATATAGGTGTACATCATGTATGTTGATTACAAATTGTCTATTCATCTATTTGTGTTGTATAAATGGATAGCTAATTAATTTTTTTATTACTCAGATGTAGAAATTCTAAAGGCTAGCTAAAAAATCGAGTTTAAACACATAGAAATGTGCAAATTGCGAACTGAAGTTGCACGAAAATATTTTATACTTTATTTAAAGCAAAGAAGCGCATCTGGATATAAAAAACATAAAAGTATGAAAACAGATTTCACATCTAACTAAACGAGACAACTCACAGACTTTCCGCTTATAATATATACATCAAGGAGCTCCAAATTAGTAAACTACATGGTTTATATGAATGCCTATCAGTATAATTATTATGGTGAAAGTATATTGGGTTGGCGACAAAGTATCAAAATGCAGGTGCATTACTTTGCTTGTAAGACCAATCGACTCTGGTGGATGGTAGTACAAGAAAAATGATTGTTTTAATGAATACAGTCACACTGAGTCAAAAAACAAACATATATATAAAAAGAGTGTATGTACAGAAAATTATTAGATTGTGAAAGATATTGTTTAAATAAAGTTTTAATCTTATTAAGATATTACCAAAATAAAATAGCGTGAATCACGTTGAATGAATATTCAATAATAAGAGGAATGTATTAATTAAGAAAATTATAAAATTGAATGATCAATGATAAAAGGATATCTTACAGATAAATTAAGCTAATTGAATATAATGGTAAACCAAATTATTTATGGAGTATAAACGTAGAAAAAATCACTTAATAATTTTAAATGATACTTTTGTATAATATTCAAGTTTAATAATAATCAGCAAGGCTTAAGATAGATATAATTAAATAACACTTACAGTGTTGTAGTAATAAAATGAAGTAATTAATATTTTATTTATTATTGTCATTATAAATTAGAATATCAAAACTTGATAGTATAACATCACATTTGTAATTTAATTATACTTATTTGTTTTAATATGGATTTTAACATTCAATGGTTTTTTGGTCTTTTTATAAATGTTATTTAATTCAGTGTATCAACTTCTTCAATTAAAAGAATTAGTTCCATCAAACATTCATATCCTTATTATAATGCATATCGGAGTTACATCGATCTTTCAAGCACAACAGATATTTATAATAATTGATCAAATCAGAGTATTTTTTTAATCATATTGAAATGTGCAATTTACTTAACAATAATATTATTGCTCAAACCATTTTAATTATAATCGAGTCTATACTCCTTTCCATGTTTTACTTGGCAACATTGCTGTTTTATACTATATATCATTCAGTTGTTTCCAGACGCGCCTTGTTATTCAATTATAGATCAAAATATTTAAGCGATTTGCTAATATTAAAACAGTGCATTTATTAAATAATCTATGTGCAAAAGTCAATGGTCAATCTAAAACTTTTATTTACAAGAAAGAATAAAGGAATTTATCAGATGGATATTTGTAAACATACACAAGTGGGAAACAGTTTCAAATTGTACATCTAATAATATGTCTTATTAGTGTTTAATGATTCAAATATTTTAAAAAGTAAAATATTAAATATTCATATCTAAAATTGATGTAATGTAATCATTGGAAATAAATATATTTTATTGAATATTCTTCAATATAATAACTTAATTTATTATAGTACCCAATTTTATACTTTAGAGCTACATCATATTAAATTTTAAAGATGTTGACACAGTAAAATATAAATACAGTTGAAAATATATATTTTACTATATGCAGCATATAGTAGAATAAATGTTTTAATATAATTGGTGGAGTTTCAATTTTCATACTCCTTTATTTTATTATCCACATCTCATTTTTGTATTAATATCAGTCAAATAAGATAACAAATAAAGACCATTAATCAATGTTGTGTTGTTATAATATAATATCGAGCATTAATTCAATAGATCAACTCATTTTCTGTCTGTCCTTTAGTATTAACTTCTTTACATTCTATTAAAAACACGTAAGATTATATCTTTTCGACGCTATTTCGGTGAATATCACGTCATAGCATATATCGTTCATCATGACAATTTATTATATGTTATAACTAAGTATTTTTAGCTTTCATTAAGTTCAAATACTAGTTTTCCTAAATAAATTTTTTAAAAGTATGCAAAATTAAAATATTAACATCAATTTTCAGCTCATATAATAATTATAGATATTATTTAAATTGAAAGGTATTAATAATTTTCAGAGGATCTAAACAAAACGCTTTATAGATAAATAAAAAATATAAATATTTTATATATAAGTTATATACTTAACTATTATTTGAGCTTATTGTCAGTAATTCGTATCTATAGAACAACTGTTATAGTATTTGACTTTATCTTTTTTATTCGTTTACAAAGATCTATTCTATTTAAGATGTTTAATTTGAATTTTAATATAATGATCTTGAATTTTCATTAAATACAATGAATTGTATATACTTCTCTATTGTTGATACTATATTTAATTTTTTAAAATATAGTGTACGGAATTTGGTTATTACCATATCCTGAAAAATAATTTAGTTTTGGCTTTTATAATGAAAAAAGTTCCTTTGTGAAATCATCTTATTTGCTTTTTTCTACAAATCGAAAATTATTTTATATAATACAGATAAGCTCACACTAAATTAATTTATTTAATCTTTTATCGCAAATAAAAACATTTAGTCTATATGTTTTTTTTATATCACTATTTGTTATTGTATCAGTGAAAATTAAAGTATTTATTTTCAAAGATTTTTATTATTATTTCAAATAATTTACATTATTTACTCGAAATATAAACCTTAAAAACCAATTATGATCGTTATAATTTTCATAAATAGCCAGATAATAAATATTTTTCAATTCCAAATTTTAAATTTTCGATTTAATGGCTGGAATACTTGCCTTATTATTGCAACTTCGTAAGTATGTTTTGATATAACGAATATATTGAATAATGTTTTAAAAGTTTTATTAAGTAAAATACTTGCTTAAATAATATATTTATTATATATGATTTTTGGCTAATCACTTAAAGCCTAAGTGTAAAGAGAGATTATATTTATTTCGAAGAGAAATAGGAAGCGGTCTTCATTCTGTGGAGATGAAAGGTGACTATTTGTTTTTTTAATTACTGGACACGCTGAGAAAATATAAAAATATTTTATCAAACCGAGCAGCGATCCTAAATGTTGAAGAGCTCAACAAGTCTCACATTTCTCTGATATACCAATACCTCAGTGTGAAATACTCTCTGACAGACGTTTCTGTCAATAGTTTTTTACATGCTCAATGTAAGCTCCCTTATGACGAAATTTATAAAAAAAGATTTTATGAAAAATTATATATGGCCCGCTCAAATGAGCTTGTTAGTTTAAACGATATTTTTACTTGGATCAAATATAGAAATATTAATCCCCGTGTTGAACAATTTATTGTTATATCTAAGATATAAACGTTTTTTGGAGAGACGATGCTTTACAATGCCAGCATTGTGGTAAAGCCAAAAAGTCGATCGACCATCTGGCAACAGGCTGTGATCGAATGCTTGGCCATGACTATACTCGAAGACATAATGAGGTACTTGGGTGTATTCACCTTCTACTTGCGAATAAATACGGCTTTATAAAATTAAAAAAACACGATCTCATTCAGTCCAGGAGGTCATGGAAAATGAAAGAGCCGAAATTCGGGTTAATACAAGGATAAGGACTGATATCCTAGTGAAAAATAATAGAGTAGATATATTCATTTACAATAATAAAGAAAATAAAAATATTTTAGTTGAGGCTCGTATAACGAGCCAAGATAATCTCCAAATTGTTGAAACAGAAAGAAGAGAAATTATGACTTCTTGGCGAATGAATATAGCTCGCTATACAAAGCAAGGGGTAAAATAATACCTTATGTCATGAAATGGGATGGTGTGGTAATCAAATATCACAGAAATAATTTTGAAGAATTTAATATGATTATTACGATAGAGACATACATCCAATCGACTGTATTAAAGAAGACGCTTGAAACCACATGACTTGAGTACAGAAGAAGCATTGAGGATGGCATGGACGTAAGAAATCGAGTAATAGAGGCTTGAAAAGATTTAAAGAAGCGAGTGTCATGTTAATCGTAGAATATAAAAAAGAAAGACAAAGAATAACACAACACCAACCCTTTAAATAAAAACTAATTATATATCTTTAATATACTCCATTTTGAATTAAATAATGTTTTTTGATCAGAAACAAAAAATCAACTTTAAACTAAAGCTTGTGTTGGGTTCAGCCGTATCAAAGCGCAAAATCAAATAGTTTATAAAAGTAATATATAAAAAATAATTAACACTATTCTTGTACGTATCTATATTCGAATAAATAATCGCGTAAGAAAAAAACATACAATCAATTTTTTATTAGTTTTTTTAATCGTGTAAAGATACTTTATAAAGAAAAATGTGATTATTTGATCACATTAATTAAACGGAATATATCATCATAACACTTTTGTATCAGATTAATATGAAATTGTCATCATCATTATTCTTTTTCTTTAGAATGGATAAGTAAAAATACGATATTCCAAAAAGTGTATATTGAAAAATATATAAAATTATTAAATTTGTTTTTTTTGCTAAGAATAAAGAAGATACCTTCAAAAAAGGTTACATAAAAGGCAAGTTATAACTTGGCTATATAGTCACATAACATACAGTTGTATAATAAAAATATTTCGGGCATAAGAATTATATATACTAAATAAGGAAAATGGAGAAATTGAAATTTGTTTCATATAAAAATTCTAACCACCACAAATATTTCTAAATAATAGCATTTATATGATATATTTCTTTGTCTGTAAACAAATATAATTTTTATATTCATATTACAATACTATTTTTAATATATTTTAATTTCCTCTTCTTGGAAATATTTATTTGATCATTAGATAACATTAAAAATAATAAACTATTTAATGTATAATGTATCAATAAATATAGTAAATCAGAATTATAGAGGTAAAACTAAGCATTTAACATAGATTAAAACACTGTTAATGAGATTAAAAAAACATTTATCAATTTACAATATTTTAATATGTATAGTTATGAAAAGATACTTATTATATATCAAAAACATGAAATAATTTTTATACCCATAGGAAATCTAAATAACACAGCAATGTGATTAAGTGATTACTATATTTAAGATTTTTTTTATTTTTATCATATTTCAAAATATTAATTTTGACAGCTATCATTTCACAGAATTAAACAAAAATGAGTTCAAAAATTATCTTTATATATAAAAAAAACTATTAGTTCTACATCAAATTTGCCTAATTGGGTTACATGGTCCGTTGGATGTACTAAATACCCAACTTGGACAAATTACAAAACATAAGCACAAACATCTTCAAATTTTAATATATCATAAATTTTTTTAATAATTGATAAATGAAATATTAAATTCCAAACACAATTTTTAATTAAAAAATATATAAATAAAAAACATCCCTGAACATTAATGCTAAATTATTATCCAATGAATAACGGCAACTGGGATTTTCGTACTGTTGAAATTGTTGATGGAAAGCCTGTAGTCCAAAAAAACTCAAGGATTGAAAAACAAAACAAATTGCATTTAAGAAATCAAAATGAGATTTATGAAGATGAAAAAAATAAAACTGAAATAGACAGCGGAAATATTAAATTGGATACTAAAGAAAAAGATGGCACGAAAGATGAATTAGTCAAAAAGACAGAGAGACTTGAAATTGTAAAGGGACCTTGGTCTCAAGAAGAAGATAAAAAGTTGTTGTCGCTTATTAAGATATACTCACCCAAGAACTGGTCCTTTATTGCAAAGAAAATGGGAACACGTTTAGGAAAGCAGTGTAGAGAGCGATGGCATAACCATCTTCACCCTTCAATTATAAAAACACCATTTAGTGCAGAGGAAGATGCTTTAATTTACTCTTTACAGGCTAAATTTGGCAATAGATGGTCAGAGATAGCCAAATATCTTCCCGGACGCACCGACAACGCAATTAAAAATCATTGGAATAGCAGTATGGTAAGATTCGCTTCCAGGGGAAAGAATTCTCGAAGCTATAGTGTGATGGATGTCGAGATGAGTCAATGTGAAGTCACCGATGCCAGTAAAAAAGTCAGAAGATCATACAGCCATTCTGTTGATTTTGATGAATTAGACAAATTGGCAGCACAAGCACTTTTATCCATTGCAAAAGGCGATTCAAATTAGACACCTCATGTAAATAAATGAATGATAAGGTGTTCAATAAATTCTATTTTAATAAAATGTTTTATAATATTTTTCAATGAGATCAATAAATGAGTGCATATTAATGATAGTATTAAATTGAAAAATTATATTTAAATAAAGATTTATAAAAAAATAATATTATAAGTTTGACAAATTTATATTAAATATACAAAAAATTAATGTTTTATTTAATACTTTATCTTCGCATTAAGTGCGATTATAGATTATATATTTATTAGATAAAAATTTCCAAATTGTTGAAACGGAGAAGAAGAGGAAATACGTATTTTTGGCAAACGAATTAAGCTGCTATACAAAGCAAAGACTAAAATAATATCTTATGTTATGACATGGGATGGTGTGGTAACGAAGTACCACAGGAATTATCTAAAAGAATTAAATATAACCCCTACGATATAGGCATACATTCAATCGACAGTACTGAAGAAAACGCTTGAAACCATATCACTTGAGTACAGAAGAAGCATTGAGGATAGCATAAACGTAAGAGACCGAGTAGAAGATGCTGTGAAAAGATTCGGAGAATCAAGTGCCACTGTATGCCAACGCAGGCCCCAGAAAGACAAAGAATAATATATAGCATTAACCCTTAAATAAACTCTGATATAATTATAACATTTGTTTGCGGTGATTAACCATCTTCATTCGTATCTTTAAAACTTTCATCTGCCTCCTCAATTCTATTTGTTATATCAAATCATCTTCAATATCCTCTTAAACTCCAAAGATATGGTCTCAGGTGTCCTTTTCAATACAGTAGATTGAATGCATGCTTCAATAGCGGGGTTATATTTAAGTTTAAATAGCTTCTGTAATATTTAGTCACTATCCCGTCCCACGTTATAGCATAAGGTATTATTCATGTTTTTGCCATATATAACAAGCCTAATTAGTTTGCTAAAAGTCTTACTTTTTCTTTTTATCGGCTTCTAATATTTGAAGGTTATCAAGATTTGTTATACCAACCTCACTTAAAATAATTTCTTTATGCTTTATTTTAAATAAATATGACCGGCTGGTTATTATTTATTAAAATAGCTATTTTTATCTTTGTTCTAACACGAATTTCAGCTTTTTCATTTTATATTACTTTCTGGACCGAGTGAGAGCATATTTTCCTATTTTTAAGGTCATATCTATTAAGTAATAAAAATGAATGTACCTTAATGTCTCATTGTATCCTTTGATATAATAATATCCAAGCATTTTCTTATATCTGGTATCTAAGCGATCTACTGTTTTTTTAGCTTTACCACGATGCTGGCATAATAATGATTTTCCTTGCCAGAAAATATTTCTATCTTTAATGTAACAATATATGGCCTCAGCACGGATATCGTTATTTCCGTGTCTCATCCAAATATATGAGTCTTCAACATTAGTCAATTCGTCAGATCGAGCTAGGATATATATATTAAATAATATTGTAATATATAACTATTTAAGCTTGTCTGAAACAATGTCGAATTAGAAGAGAATTAATATACAAGGAAGTACCTGGTCAATTGCAAATTTTGTATTTCAGTTTAAAACTGTTTACCGATTTGGTATGTTTTGTAGATGGTCAACTAGCCAATTTCTTATTTCCTTTTCGGATATAGGAATTTTAGAAATTAAACTAAAAGCTTCAGAATTTCATACATATATGACATTTGGTTAGTGCATCCATTGTCGGATTAACGAGCTTGATCTGGTTTATGGTATAAGAAGTCCCCAATATGTTTTTCAATCGTGACTCTTATTGTACTGGAACAAGACTCTCATTGATTGGTTCAAATATAAAATATTTTTATAGTATAATTAAAAAATCATTATACTGTAAAAGACATAACAATTTTATATATGATATAATAATAATAGAATATTTTATACGAAATTAGACTTTAAGAAATAAAAACACTTTAAGCAGAGAACGTAAGCGAAGAGCGTGTATCAGTATATAATTCTTAAATACTAGCTACAACTTCATAGTTTACTCATAAATGACTATTCTGATGACAATATTTTCCGAGTTAATTCTTTAAAAATGGTCGAGATATGCCAATAAAGGAATACAGGTACGATTTAGTAGAATAACAAAAATAACTAAAAAAAGTTTCAGATCACTTTTGCAGAATATAAATAATAAAATAGAAAATTTAGATTAAAAATTTGAAATATCGAAGTATTGAAAGTTCACGAAACTTCAAAAATATTTTATATAATAAAATTGATATCCACGATATCAGACATGGAAAACACTAAAAATACCAGGCATCAATTTAATAGTGGATACTTAGATACTTAATGCTTATGAATATGCAATTAAGCACGCCCAACTTATGTGTGATACAATGTGATAAACAAACCATAAAGTGATATTGCCATGAGTAGACTTTTGGATAGTCTAAACCTTATACAATAGGCATGCAAATATAAATATTAAAATATCTGATATAAATAATATTATTGGGCTATTAAAAAACTCTCTAGTTTCGCATTTAAAAAAGTCTTCAAAAAATAAAAAGCATAATTAAAAATTTTATGATACAACAGAAGTATTATATGATTAAAACGTGTATACAATAAAAAGCTTGAAATGATATCGATATAAAGAATGTAAATCAATGCTATGAATAATTCCGTGTATTATTCTATCTGAAACTATTGGAAAAGCGAAACACAAAGTGGATATGGAAGAAATAGAAATCGATTGGTCATCAACGTGTACAGCAATTATGATAAAAAAATTTTATGAAGAATCTAGTGAAGTGAGTTTTAATATTTTATACGCATTCATCCTTATAATAGCATAAGTGCATCATTCATTAAATTTTAAAATCATAATTATTAATCATATTTTATATTTTTCAATGAACAAGAATTATTTATAAAGCGTAATGAAAATATATTAATAGTTTGAAGGGATGAACAAACACTTTTTATTGCAATATCATATTTAATTTTGAAAAGCATACTAAACGAAGGTAACAACTTTAAAATAATAATTTAATGTAAGGTTTTAATAATTCGCCTTAAAAAGTGTGATTTAATATGCACTTAGAAACAAAGTCAGAGGTAGCTACTAAAAACCAATTAAAATGGTGAAAAATTCCAAGAATACAGCGATGGTAAATATTGTGTCCAGCAAAGAGTATACTTGCTCATTGCAATCTTTGTGTATTGATGTGAAAAATATACTAAAGTACATGTACTTAATACACTTCTCTTCTTTGTTTGTATAAATGTCTTTAAAGATTATTTAATAACAGATAACCGAAAGTAGTAGCATTTTAAATAAGAAAATTATATGCTATAAAACACCTTTCGTTAAAATGATCTCAAATATTTTATTAATATGACTGATTATGTTAAGCATAGTAAAGTGGCTGAATTATTTTTCATACCATTGGCCATAAGATCAGTCGCAGCAATCAGCTATAAACAAATTTCTTTATTATAAATCATTGTTTTATTTAACAGCACATTTGTGCATAAATAAAGATGAAAATTTTATTATAGAGTTAAATGTAAAGATGGGATAAAAAGTAATTAGAAAAGTGGATTTGATTTATATATATAAGCCAAATTTAAAAAAATATTTAAAGCAAGTTCTGAGCATGCCTTCTTACTCATGAAATATTATATTAACGTGAACTAGTTGACTTTGCTTTGTTGAGTTAGAAGATACACCTACTCCATATAAAACATATCATAATTCTAAAACCAGTATCCAAAAACGTGTTTTTTATTTGTGTAGTAAAACATTTAATCACATGTACACCGAATATATTGTGATTCAATTTTTGGAAACCCCAGAATAGACAATTAATATGATTTCAAGAAGAGCAGTAATTTTGAAAATTAAATACAAAACTTTTATTGTTATTAATAAAATAGGCAATTGGGATAAATCATACACCAGGATATATTAATTACAAGGTTTAATTGACACTTAAAAATTAATATATAATAATATATATAAAATATTAATCAGATGATAATGGTAACAACAATTAATATATAGAAACATTTATTGCTATATAAAGATAAAAATGTCTTTTTTATGTACGCATTGTAAAATTTGAAAAGTGTAGTTTATTTTGCAATCGAAAGCTATTGTCTATAATTGTACCTGAAAACATAGTCAAGAGATGTATTCATCTCATCACAATAAATAAATTTAATTTCAAAGATATTTGAAAACTTCATAGTTTAAGAGGTAATAGAAAACAAAATAGTCGAGATAGAATTTATGCTAGAATAATATTTCATATTATAATGAAATATAATTAGACGGATATATTTGTTTATGATAATAAGAATAATGATTATTTTGTTATAAAGATGGATTACAAGTCAACTTATAAATTGTCAAGGTTAAAAAGAAAAGTATACAAATAACCAACGTAAGGCTTTGACCTAATCTACAAAAAAATAACAGAATAATTTTTATGTTTAAATTGGAATAGTATAATATATAACAGAGGACAAATAAAAATGTTTTTATAACACTATAAAATACTCAATTCACTTTATTGGCTTTCAGAACCATATAACTCGAATATAAAATAAGCATTGAGGGCAGAGTTGAAACTAAAGATACTATTATAGTGGAGATAGATAAGATTAAGGATAAAAGCCAATTTTATAATTACTGCATACAATAAAAAAGAAAAAAAAGGAATAACTTGGCATGAATTCTTTATAAACAAATTTAATATGATTTATTCATTTTTAAGCGATGGTTACAAAAATATATAAGCTACAAAATTACATTTATTGAAAATTTCAAGTCTACCATACACATTAAAACACGATTCTATAATATAACACCTTGTTTATTTTATCATTTGAAACCACATATAAAATCAAATACCCATTAAATAACACACATAATACCAAACAATGAAAATAAAGGAAGAAGATTTACAAACAAAATATTTATATTCCGCAGAGCCAAAATTCGATACACACAAACCGACAGACCAATTTGGATTTATCATCGAGACAACATGTACACAAAGCATAAACATGTCTGAGCTCACCGAGCAAAACGAAAAATGGAACAGATTAATAGACAAACATAGCATAGAAGAAATAAAAAAGACTAAAAAAGGGAGATCTATGATAATAAAGGGAATTCCAATTTTTCTTAAATACCGTTTATGGAAATATTTGATTTATAAAAGAATAAATGTCGATTATGAAATATTGTCGACACAGGTTTGTGGATACGAACATCAAATCCATGTTGATGTGCAAAGAACACTGCGTAAACACATTTTGTTTTATGATACTTATGGGATCGGACAATGCAGGCTTTTTAAGGTCTTGGTTGCATATGCCAATTATGAGCCCGCCATTGGATACTGCCAAGGTATGTCCAGTTTTGTAGGACTGATTTTGATGTATTTCCCCGAGCGCGAGGCATTTGATATGCTTGTCAACATAATAGAAGTTAACCAAATCCACGGCCTTTTTGATAAAAATCTCAGTCTTCTTCCTCATATCTTGGATTTACAAGAAAAAGAATGTGTGAAGCTAATTCCAAATATATATAAACATATGTTAGCAAATGGTGTAGATGCAAGTATGTACATGTTTGGATGGTATCTGACACTTTTCTCCCGTTTTGATATCGAACTTACTCTGCGAATCTGGGATCTTTTTTTATTTTATGGATTCAAAATTTTTCCCATTTTCGGAGCTGCTATATTAAAGGCTGTGGGAATCGAAATTTTAGAATTGGCAGGAGAATCTTTAATAGAATTTATTGGAGGGTTAGATAATTATAAATTTGATGTTGAGAAAATAATGAAATGGGTTTATAAAAACTTATAAATTAAATTTGTGGTTATAAAAATATTAATCCATAGTATTACTCTGTAAAATACACAGCAACTATCCTATTTATAAGATTAATTTTGATCCATCTATTTTATATTATAAATATTATATTTCCCCTTTCTTTTTCATATAATTAAATTATAAAGTAAATTTGTGTGTTTATAAAGTAATATCTTTTTATGAAATAATTTTTTTGAGAATAAAGTTTGTAATTAAAATAATATAATTTTATAATTAAAAAACTGAATGATATTAAGCAAAAATAAATAAGTCATTTTATAATTATAAAATTATCTTGTTTAATAATTACTTGATTTGTAATTAAAATAATATAATTTCATTAGAACCTCTTATAATTGTATAAGAATAATATTTTAATATGATAATCACATTGGTATTATTTAGTTGCATAATTACCTTTTATTTCCCATCACCTTTAGAGTATAAAATAATATGGAAGTATGATAAGAATAATTACATTTATTATTTTATTTCATTTTTAGCATTGACAAAATAATTAAATTAATGGAAGAAACAAAGAATATAAAAAAAGAAAATTTGGAAATATTATAAACCAACATTTTTGATAAGTCAATAAGTGGTTGTAAACATGGTTCTATATTTCCTGCACATTCTGTCCCCGGCCGATCTTCCTTGCTGTTGAAACCACAACATTCTAATTGTAATTGTATAAAGTTGCGTTGTTCAGTATTTATTTGATCCCATCGCTTATTACTCCATTCAGGCAAATGCTCAATGACTTGCGGTGTAATAAGAAGCAATATGAAACCAATGTTCATAAGTGTGACAACCATGGATGTATATACACATGCCATCGACTTAGTATGGCGTGATAATATTATACTACCAGATACCCCAATGGATATACATAGTTTTCCAAATATAAGAGCATATAGAAAAACCATCCATTTTATATTTAGTAATTCTTTTTCTCTGATAAATATGGTTATGGATGAGATAATGATAAATACACCTATTAAGAATAATATAACCTGAGATATTCCAAACACAATCTTTATAAGTGCTTGTATTTGCTTCTTGCCATGCATCTTTGTTTATTGATTGATTCGTTTAATAGAATTCTAAAACTTGTTTTATAAAATTGATTGGTTTTATTATATTAAATTCAAAGCTTATAATTATTGGAAATATATGCTTTATTTCTCTTTTTTATATATGCGCATTTTTTTTAATTAAGAAAGTTATATTATATTAATATGAAATGTATTTGAATATTCTTATTATATATATCGAATATAAAAACCATTCTATTAAAGTGCCAGTAATTAATCGATAAAGAATAAAATTCATATAAGATCATGGATGAAAATTATTGAATTTAGAAAAAATAGAAACTTTTTATTTTGAATCTCTTTTATTTATTATATGCTTTATAAGGGTTAATTCTATTTTGAATATATAGCCTTATCATATTTTATTTCCTTTCTATTTGATTTAGTATTTATTCAAACCTTTTTTAAAATTAGTTTTCATATAATATAAACACTCAAAATATTTCCTTTATTTAAACGAAATCCTTCACGATTTATGATTCCTTGGCTATACTCTAGAGGCTCTTTTTATATATGGAATAATCTGTGAGGTTCTTGACCCAGTGCAGCACCTCAAATGAGACAATCTTTTCCCCTTAGGTACTCATACCGCTGTTAGTCGAAGCCCATACCGTCTATCGGAGTCGGATCAACCTTGCAAGCAAGGCAGGGTGCCTGTGTCCCGGTACTTTTGGCATCAAAACAGGGCACTTTTATCATCCTAGTGTCACTCGTAAGCGTCCATATGGAGCCGTGCAGCTGACTTACCCGGAGTCCCCCTACTGCAGACATTTCAATATAAGCGGAACGTCTGCGTGTTGCCTTGGTTTAATCTAGGCGCAGGGTCTGTTTTTATATTTCTATATTCATTGTTTTTCCAGATGCGCCTCGTTTGCTCTAGATAGAGCTTAGGATATTTTCGTGAGTTGTCAATTTGGTAATGGGTGCATCAATGATATATGTGTGAAACTTGATGGCTTTTTAACTGATTTCAAAAACTCCCACCTCTAAAGAGGAATGAAGAAAATTGGTAAGTTGGCCATCTACAAAACACACACATATGGATAGACAGTTTTGGACTCGAATTCCAAGTTTATACTTGTCCAGCAGTTTCTGACACCCAAAACTACTAGTAAATACTCGTCCTAGTTTAACGTCATTTCGGACACATAAACACTCATAATAATATTTTATTATATTATAAGCTTATGCCAATCGCAGGCCATCGAAAAGAAAGATAAAGAATAACATAACACTAACTTTTTATATAAAAAGTAAGATATCAAATCTTTTTAGATCCTAAATTTTACGGAAAAATCATAAATGCAAAATTATTAAATATTTATTAAAATACAAGGTAAATATTGGTGATAAATAGTTTTTTATATGATATCAACTACTTAATAATATTTAAGAAACTATTTAGTTCACAATATTCCCTATCCATATCAAAATATTTTCCGGCTTTTAAAATAGGTTTTACTACACCATCATACTTCAGTCTTACATATTCCCTTTTATCTGGTGCCAAATATTTCTCAATTATAATATTTGCTCCAAAGCGAGGCCATTTCCCATCTTCAATATCAAGTACCATCAATAACGGATATATGGTGGTGTCATGGCAAGATAACACATTAACCTTGCTAGTTTTATCTTTCAACCATCCCGTAATAATATTAAACGTATCTCTCATATACACATCTAAATTCCTTTTCTTTCTTAGATTTCCGAAAAAAAGCTCTAATGAATATTTCTCCATCTTGCCAAGTAAATTCTTTGGAAAATCCGAGAAAATGTTTTGGTCATCGCCACCTGCTGCACGTATGATATCAAATGCTTGATATATACTCCGAACATTGCAGTTATACTTTTCTTTAAAATATTTGTTGATCTGATCCAACAAGGATGCATTTTTATTTACCATTTTCGTCCTCCATTCAGTTCTTTCTTTCACAAAAGCAGAATCAGCTTCAGAATCCTGAATTACAGATATTTTAAATGAGTTGATAGGATGTGGAAACATTCCCTTAATCAATGATTGTACACTTTCGATTGTACGAGGATAATTGGTGGTTTTAAACGTGATGCTCTTGTTATCATATTTATCTCCTATTAATGTCTTATATTCGCTTATTATCTGTCTTCCTAACCCAAATAGATTTCGTTTTCCTTTGTCTGTAAGCTGACCAGGAGCACAATGCCCCGATTTCATATCCGAATTTATGATCTGGAACCTGTGAGCAGGTAAAAAAGCTTTTGTTGGCAGCTCATGGAATATTTTATTTTGTTTCTGACACGAATTAAACGATACAATATTATCCTTAAGCGTATAAATCGAAGATCTTTCTCCGTGTCTATGAAGTATATTAACTTGTACTAGTTGTAAACCATTTTTCATAAGGGTATGATTAAAGGGTTATGGATAGTATAAATGCGATTGTTTTATAATATTCTTTGTATTTTATAAAATTTATTTAATACTTTCAAATAGAGAAAGAAAAGATGGTGTTAAATTTAAATATAATAAATAATAGTTGATATATAAATCAAGTATTTATTATATAAGTTAAATCGCTATAAAATAAAAGCATGAATAACTCCAAATTTAAATTCATGGCAAAATTTAAATAAAAATAAGATATACGTAACAAAATGCATAACAACCTATGTCTCATTTTAAAGTTATGCTAATATATATCCATTTTGCTAGAAGTAATATTAAATGTCCTGACATAAACAATTGTTATGCTTGGATTGAAATGGTATCGATCCTTGTCATAAAATTATAATTGCTTTTTATTCTATAACAAATTTGTTTAACAATTTAATCAGCGATTTAAAATGCATAAACTCAAATTTTATTTATAATAATACATTCTTTGTAGGAAAATATATAAAATCAGTACTTTATATGTTTTAGTATATATATCATATATAACCTTGGTGATGATTGAATAACATATTATTATATTTCCAGACTGTCCTTCTTACTTTCAAGAAAGAAAACTGCATAATTCAAAAATAATTAATCGACTTATTAAGCATCAGACACAAATACTCATCATGTTCAGTTGACCATCGTGAGAAATTTGAACTCATCATATGCAATATAATAAAATTTTGATCAGAAGTATGAAATCATCAACAATCAGTCGGTAATTCCAGCTAAATGTTCATCATCTCAAGATGGGTATCATATGATTTTTTATTATATAGATAAAATGTTCGAGTTTTTATAAAAGTATTTTTATTAGCATAATAAAATATTATTTGTTGTTATTAATTTTCGTCCAGAATGATGTTAAACCAGGACAAGAACTTACTACTAGTTTTGGGTGTCAGAAGCTGTTGGACAAGTTCAAACTTAGAATTTGTGTCTTAAATCGTCTATTTATGTATATGTATTTTGTAGATGGTCGACTTACCAATTTTCTTCATTCCTTTTCAGAGGTGGAAGTTTCATAGATTAATTAAAAAGCTATTAAGTTTCGCACATATATGGCATTTGGTTAATGCTAAATCACCAAATAAACAACTTACGAAAATATCCTGAGTTCTATTTAGAGCAAAAAAGGCGCATCTGAAATAACAATGAATATGAAAAACAGACCCGCTTTTAGATTAAACTAAGACAATACGCAGACGTTACATATTAGAATATTTGCAATAGGGAGATTTTGAACTGCACGGTTCCATACGCTTTCAAGTGATATTAGGATGATAAAAGTGCTCTAGTTTGATAGCTACCGGGCTACATATATCCTGCCTCGATTTCAAAGCCGATCTGGCTTCGATAGACTGTATGAGCTTTAACTAATAGCGGTATGAGTATTTAAAGGGAAAAGATTGTCTCAATTGAGACAGTTGCTGCACTGGGTCAATGATTCCATTGCATATAGTTTATAGAGTATAGCCAAGGAATTATAAATCGTAAAAGATTTTGTTTGAATGAAGTTATCTTTATAAAAAAAATATATTTGTCATATTAAATAAATTTTTAAGGATCAGTATAATGCTAAGTTAAATTCATTTAAAAAGTTAGTGTTGTGTTATACTTTATCTTTCTTTTCTATGGCCTGCGATTGACATCCAGTGGCACTTGCTTCTCCAAATCTTTTCACAGCAAATTCTATTCGATCTCTAACGTCTATATCATCTTCAATGCTTCTTCTGTACTCAAGTCATGTGGTTTCAAGCGTCTTCTTTAATACAGTCGATTAGATGTATGCCTCTCTCGTAAATGTTATATTTAATTCCATATGATAATTTCTGTGGTGTTTGGTTACTACACCGTCCCATGTCATGATATAAGGTATTATTTTAGTCTTTATTTTGTATAGCAAGCCTAATTCGTTCGCCAAAAAGTCGTATTTCCTTTTCTTTTCCGTTTCAACAATTTGGAGATTATTTTGGTTCGTTTTACGAACTTCAACTATATAATTTCATTCTCCTTCTTATGTAAATAAATATATCTGGTCTATTATTTTTTACTAGTATATTAGTTTTTATCCTTGTATCAACCCGAATTTTGGCTCTTTAATTTTCTATGACCCCCTGAACTGAATGAGATCATAGTTTTTTTGATTTTTTAAAACCGTACTTATTCACAAGTAGAAGGTGAATACACCTAAATACCTCATTATGCCTTCGTGTATAGTTATGTCCAAGCATTCTTTTGTTAGCAGATGGCAAATGTACTTTTTGGTTTACCGCAATGAAGCCATTGTAAAGCATTATCTCTCCAAAAAACGTTTATATCTTAGATATAACAATAAATTGCTTCAACACGGGGATTAATATTTCCATATTTCATCCAAGTAAAAATATCTTTTAAACTAACAAGCTCATTTGAGCGGGCCCTATATTTCTTTTCATAAAATCTTTTTTTATAAATTTCGTCATAAAGGAGCGTACACCGAGCATATAAAAGACTCTTGACAGAAATAAGAGTATTTCAAACTGAGGTATTGGTATATTAAAAAGAGGTGATCATAATTTAATCATTTGTAAGCAAAAGAATTAAATTGGGAATAGAAATTTATAATTATTACCCATAAGCTATCTTTTATTTACATCTACGCAATAAAGCTTCTTTCCCGATCAAATTGAATACTTTTATAAGCACATCATTTATTTGGATTCATGGCTTTTATTTCACATTAATTCTATTCAAAATATGTTTTGCGAAAATTGATTTTTTCATTTCTCCAATAAATGGTTTAATTATTTCAATAATCCTCGATGAGTATTTGGTATCAAGCAATCTTTGGACAACATAATTCCCAAATTTATCTACACTCATAATAAGAAGGATAGGCTTTCCTTCTTGCTTTCCAAAAAGCGACTCCGTAATGACACGAAGATCCTCATCTGAACCCATAAGCACGCATTTTTCTACAACGTTACTGGCAAATTTATGCATGCTTAATTCGTGGATTCGGTTTGCGATGGAAAGAATAACCTCACTTCGTCGATAAGGGCTGTGCTCAATAATGTGTTGAATTACATAGTTTCCGTATTGGTCTTCAATCAACACATCCAATGAACTTATAATATTTTGGATAACTTCTTCGCACTCATCCCCCTTTGAGTGCTCAAAAAGGCGTTGGATGACTCGGCAACCATACCTGTGTTTGGCAAGAAGAACAGCGTGAGGAAGAAACTCACTGATAATAAATTCTCTGTTTTCTGTTCTTTCTACACATTTCTGTATTACGTGATTTCCATTTTGATCTTCAATTAGTGCTAAAATATTTCCTCTTAGTTCTTCAATTATGGGTGAGATATCACTAACAGTGTCCAGAGCTTTTTGTATGACCCTACATCCATACATATGTGTTGAAAGGGTGTAAATAACTCCTCTTAGTCCCTCCACAAGTTGGGCTCGTTGTGTATTAGTAGCAACATCAAAAAGCTTTTGGATTACATAATTTCCAAAAAGATCAGCAACTAACTCAAGAATATGCCCACTTATCTCCCCAAAAAACCATTCCCGTTCCTCTTCCGAAGCAGTCTCTAATCTCTTTTGGATAAGTCTCGACCCATGCTGATCCTTGCTAAGCTCTAAACATAAGTTTTTATCAAGGGGTTTAAATTTACGCAACTCGTCCATAAATTCATTTTTCGAGTCTATACTGCGCAAAAGTGGCGAGTGTATGTCGTGTCCAATAGGTGTTGTAGCTCTTGAAGATCCTTTATACTCACTGCTCCGCTCAGCATATGGATAATCCTCGTCTATTCGGTCTAGAAGCGAGGGCCGGAACAAAGCACCGTCTGGCATTCCAAACGAGCTCTGCCCAAGAATAAAAAATTCAGGAAGAGGCAACCGGGGATCGTTTCTTGAGTTCCTGCGATAGAACGTAGAATACGTAATCTCCTGTGCAATGTCGTATATATCATGATGGTCACCTTCAATAAAAAGCTTTTCTACGGGTGGTGCCGAAGAACATCGAGTATACTCTTGCATGTTATATTTATCTACTGTGTATTTTTGATTTCTATTTTCATTTTTCATTGTGAAAGGGGGAGCTTGTATTATTTACAAGAAGTTGATCTGATTGATTTTATATATTAAAAGATTTAAGAGATAAAGCGAAAATATCCATTATAGGAATACCATATAATTTATATAAGAAGTTGTTACTATTAAATAAATAAAAATATTATTTGATATAAATGTAAATAAATATAATTCACTTCGTTATTTTTCTAATAATATTTACATTTTTTTGTGTTCATAAAATGCTTTATAAAGTTTCCTTATTAAGATCTTATTAGAATAATTGATAAGAAATTTTATTTTTAATTCTATACACTTCTTTTTCCTCTAAAGTTATTTTTATTATAAAAAAAGGTTTAAATATTTTGCTATATGATTTTTTAATAGAATAAGATGTATGGAATACCAAAACATTTTTGTAGAATATTAAGAATTAAAAATTTAGTAAATTGCAATTTAATTTTAGTTATATGTTCTGAAAAAGGAAAATGAATTTCTTTTTTCCAATAGGGAATAATTAAAAAAAGAATATGTAAAATACCAAAAACCAAATAAATTATTGATTATAATATACAAAAATAAACCGTTTTAATATGTTAATACCAATCTTACGGATCAAGCTTTATAGATGATATGGTTTTATATGAATTATATGTTTTATTTTATCAAATGTATTAAAATGATAAAAAAAAGTATATCAGAATAAAAGGAATCTGATATAAAAATATATGTGACATTATATAAATGACAAATGAAATACAAGCATAACAAATATTTATTTATTGCTTTTGCCAATAAATAAATTCTCTTCTTCTTTTTTTTCCATAATTTTATATAAAAACTGATTAGATAAGAAATTCATAAATTTCAAATTCAGAAAAGTTCTTCTTTCGGCAAGAGTATTCTTTGTCAAGTGAGTTAACATATCATTTATCTCTAAATTTATTGTATCATCTTGATTACTAGGTTTATCAACATTTGAACTTTCATCTGAGAAACTATTTATATAAATAGTTTTCATTTGTTCAATATCAGCCTCAGATATCTCTTCTGACAAACTATAAAGGAAAATTATGTTTTTTTGGCTATCTTTTAGTCCTTCGAGCAAATGATCTAACAGTTCGTTATAGCAATATCCATTGTATAGAGATAAATTCGTATTATTTTTATAAGTTTTGTGATTAATCACATTGGTTTTAACTAAATGTTTAAAAGTATTAATAACGAAATTATCGTTGAATACTACAATATGCCACTTTTGGGATTTCTTATATGAATTAATTTTTTCTAATAACGAATTTACTTCAGATCTTAACATAACAAAAGAATGGGTTTCATCATAAAAATTATTCCCGATAAAATCGGAATGATATTCAATATTGGGTTTCCTCACTTCTTCGTCTTTATTGATAAATGTTGAAACCATTTTAATAAAAGGTGCATGTTTTGTTATAAAGTTTTTTAGGATGGTTTCCCATTCATCAGAGTTTAGTGTTATACCATTTAATATAGTATGAAAATGAAATGATATTATGTTTTTTTTGTATTCTGTATTTACATTCTTTTCTGAATCTACAACATCCAAGTCGATGAGATCTATTTCTTTCCAGTTTTTAATAGAATGTTTTTTGCAGTAAAATGCTTTACCTTTTATAGACGGATTCTTTAAACGAAGACGAGTTATTAATGATTGCATATTATCAGCTCCTATGAAACTATCTTTTGTATAGAAACATTTACAATAATGAAGAGGTTTGTTTCCTTCTCTATCACTATCGCGAATTAAAACATCTATTTCACCTTCGGTATGTATTAATATCATAAAGAGCACTAATTTCTTACGTAAATCAAAAAATACGTTAAGCATAGCAAAATCTATGATTTCTTTTAGTGTACTATCAGAAATGATATGTTTTTTCTTAAGTAATTCAACAGAAAACGCGTTTAAAACATCAATAATTTGTTTTTTAAAAACGTCAATATTCATAAATTGATCAATAATTTTTACAGTAGTAGGTGTTATAAAGTCAACCTTTTGAGACAAATAAGTTTTTGCTTTTTCAAAGAATGATATAGTATCTTTCTCAACTTGTTTATAAAGTAATGAAAAGGCTCTATCTGTAAGAGCACTGTAATATTTTTTTAAATCATAGTCGTCAAATAATTTCTCATCGCCTTCTTTAAATAATTCTATAGAAATTGGCTTATCGATACCTTCTGCCACCATTTTAATCATTGAATCGATTATCTCATCGCTAATTATTGGATTATCGAATGATGAATTTTCAAATTTTGAAAAAAATCCGGTTACAGAAATAGATTCTATATTTGCGGCTTTGATCCTTGAGATAAAATCGTTATCTTTATTTTTATTGAGTTTTCGTTTAAATGATAATGGCCGTTTAAAAGATTTATTGGTGCCAAATCTAAATGATGCATTTATTTCTATCAAAAATGACAATGTTAGTATTTTTGAAAATTTCATACAACTATTTTTTAAACTTGCTTTTATATTTTAGTTTTGACATTTTTCAACTTTACATTTTACTATTTTGGCATTTCATTTACCCAAATTGTAATATTTAACATAAAATTGTTTACTATGTAAAAATTAGAACTATATATTAAACTGTATATTTTAGTACATGCTAACTAGATTTTTATTTAAATTAATTACTAGTATTAAATAAAGATATTTTAGAATCATTATTTTGAATATAATGTTGCTATTTGCATATTAGCGGTGAATGTAACATTTAATCGTACTAAAACAATTTATCAATTAATTACAACAATAAATTATTTATTTTAGCTTTTTATAAACATTTTAATCATCAATAAAATATTTGCATAGATTATATCGAAAATATCGTTTCTTACGTTAAGGTTTACACTCAATTTGATAATATTTGATTTATTTATAAAAGTTTTCAAACTATAAATGATATGAAGGAATTTCTAGTACATAAAATTTTAATAAATTTCTTGTTCTTGTGCTCTTCCAGAAAACTATATTTTATTATTATTGACACTCTTGTAGTCCGAAATGACGTTAAACTAGGACGAGAATTTACTAGTAGTTTGGGGTGTCAGAAGCTGCTGGACAAGTACAAACTTGGAATTCAAGTCCAAAACTGTCTATCCATGTGTGTGTGTTTTGTATATGGCCAACTTACCAATTTTCTTCATTCCTCTTCAGAGGTGGGAGTTTTAGAGGTTTGTTTAAAAGCCATCAAGTTTCACACATATATGGCATTTGGTTAATGCACCAATTACCAAATTGACAACTCACGAAAATATCCTAAGTTCTATCTAGAGCAAAGGAGGCGCATCTGGAAAAACAATGAATATAGAAATATAAAAACAGACCCCGCGCCTAGATTAAGCCAAGGTAACACGCAGACGTTTCGCTTATATTGGAATGTCTGCAATAGGGGGACACCGGTTAATTTAGCTGCACAACTCCATATGGATGCTTATGAGTGACATCAAAATGATAAAAGTGATTTGGTTAGATAACACCGAGCTATAAGTACCCTGCCTTGCTTGCAAGGTCGATCCGACTCCGATAGACGTTATGGGCTTCGACTAACAGCGGTATGAGTACCTAAGGGGAAAAGATTGTCTCAATTGAGACAGTTGCTGCACTGGGTCAAGAACTTCACAGATTATTCCATATATAAAAAGAGCCTTTAGAGTATAGCCAAAGAATCATAAATCGTGAAGGATTTCGTTTAAATAAAGGAAACTTATAATTGACACTCTTGTATAAATTATGATTTAATACAACATATTTTATTTTCAGTTAAATTAAGGTTAGTGTTGTGTTATTCGTTTTTTATGGCCTGCGGTTGGCATCCAGCGAAACTTGCTTCTTCAAATCTTTTTACAGCATTTTCTACTCGATCTTTTATATCCATGTCATCCTCAATGTTTCTTCTGTACTCAAGTGATATAGTTTCGAGCGTTTTCTTCAGTACCGTCGATTGGATGTATGCCTCTATCGTAGAGGTTATATTTAATTCTTTAAGATAATTCCTGTTGTACTTGGTTACCACACCATTCCATGCCATAGCATGAGGTATTATTTTAGTCTTTACTTTATAATGTTTTCATTGCATACACCATTAAAACTATTTTACAGATAGATCTAGGTAGTGTTAAATCATGAATATATATTTTTCTATATGATACAATACATCTTAGATAGTATATCTCTATTGAAATAAAAATATATTGTTTTATATGATAATTCTCTATTATACATATTTATACTTTTTATGTATTAATTTTATCTTTTTATTTATTGTTTTAATATGTTAATTGTTAGTTTTATTTATAAAGTTAACAAAGAATGAATAAAAATATATTGTAATACTTGATGATTAGATAATTCATTAACATGCACTACCGCATCTATAAATAATAAAAAGTAATATTTTTATTATTGCACACACCTCTTTATTAAAGATTCGATGCAAAACTAGTAACAAGTTTTGCTGATTTCACTTTATCACCATCCTTTGCTTATTTTTTTCTTAAGTTTAACTAAAATGACGTTAAATTAGGACGAAAACTTATTACTAGATTTGGGTGTCAAAAATCCGAGACAAGTGCAAATTTAGAGTTCACGTTTCAATCTGTAGAACCATGTTTGCGTTTCGTAGATAAACAATTTTATTCATTATTCCTCCGAGGTGGAAGTTTCAGAGATTAGTTAATAAGCCATCATGTTTCACATATTTTTTAATTAATGCATTCAGTACAAATTGACAACTCACAAAAATATACTGAGCTTTATCTAAAGCATAAATAGAAATAAAAGAGTGTGAAAATATAAAACAAATCCATGCCCAGATTAAACCAAGACAACAAGCAAAAGTTCTGCTTATATTGGAATGTTTGCAATAGGAATACTATGAGCAAAACGGGTTCATATAGACACTTACGAGTGACACTAGGACGATAAAAGTGCCCTGGTTTGATGCCAAAAGTACCAGGATACAGATACCCTGCCTTGCTTGCAAGATCACTCCGGCTCCGATAGATGGTATGGTTTTCTACTAACAGCGATATGAGTACTTAAGGGGAAAAGATTGTCTCGATTGAGACATTCGTTACACTGGGTCAAGAACCTCAACGATTTTTCCATATATAAAAAGTGTCTCTAAAGTATAGCCAAGGAATCCTAAATCGTGAATGATCTTCAAATAAAGCGAGTATTACATTTATTTTAATGCATAAAGAAAGGGTTGCTACAACCAACCACATATTAATTATGTACTTGTTTTCCTTTAAATTAAATATGTAACGGCCAATGAATTGATATAAACACGATTATTTATATATACATTATAAAGGATATATTCAAAACTTTTATATAATATCCTTTTTTTCTATATAATATATTTGTTACTTTTAATTATGCATATAAAAATTAATAATATTTTATTTGACTATAACTGGTTGTCATATTATACTTGTTTTCAAATATTTGCGAAACATTACATTACTTAATTAATCTGTTCATTATCACTTATAAATATATCAAAATTAAAAATATAAAATACGTTTTGCCCATGCCAAAAGAATCCAAAGTTGTGTGGGCTAAATTTGACGAATATCCGTACTGGCCAGCACGTATGGCTACAGACGAGATAACAGAGACACTCCGTGACCAATATAATCGTAATGATGGCGTGGGTGTTTTATTCTTTGGGCCAGAACTAAGCTATGCACTGGTAGACGAGGAGAACATCAAAGAATATAAGGAATATTTCTTCCGGTATGGAGTACTCGAAGATAAGGATTTTTTAGTGGCTGTCGAGCAAGCAAATAAGGCTGAAACTATTGAAGACCCGCCGTTGGATATTCCAAATCGTAAAAGAAGAAAGAAAAGTCTCGCTAGAGAAAAAGTGATATCAAAAAAGGAAGTCAAATCTGAATCAAGTCAGAGGAGTAATATCATAAATGATAAGGAAGCGGAAAACAAAGACGATGTTATATCATTGAAATCTGATGGTGATAATAAAGAGAGCGATAAATACACCGATACAACATTAAATAAGACACAGCCAAGAGAAGGTGTAATAACACCGGAAGAGCTGAAGGGAGATTATAACGAGGAGATTATAGGGAATAATAAAGAAGACCCGAGATCTACTGAGATAAATACATCAGAATCTCATAATATGGAATCTTTAAAAGACGATATATGCATTGAAGATGATAATATTACTAATACAATAAATTCTAAATTTACATATTCTGATATTACAAGTGGAGAAAAAGAAAATTCCGAAAACAAGTCAATCCATGATGAAGAAGAAGAAAATCAAATACCAGGATTGGAGACTAATAGAAGTTGCCGAGATACACAGTTTAACAAGAAAGATGATCCTGATGATGACTACAATAATAGTAATAACAACAAGGATAGCAATAACACCACTGCTAATTATATGGTTAACGCTAATAATGATAATACTGATAACAATACTAATGATAAGAATAACACTAATGACAGTGCCACATTAAAAAATACGCTCAATCATTTATTATTAAACTATCCTCATAAAATAAATTGTTATAATGAAGCAATAAAGTCAATTGAAAGATATTCATTAGAAGATTTATTGAAATTGGGACTAATGAAGAATATTTATTATATCACAAAATTGGGTATAAAATATGATCCACTAAATATCGTACAGAAAAGTAAAGTAATAATGAATGAATATTTTAAATTATATAAATAAATCAAATATTAATTAAAGTAATATAAATTTTAAATAATAATTAAAATTGAATTAATTTATGCTTTATTTTTCTTCTTATATGCGTAATAAGCATTTATTAGCATTTTAATCTCAAGGACTCTATACCGCTTCTTAAATATTACTGTTTATTTCTATACTATATTCTTTCATCTAAACTCTAGGAAAATAATTTCATATATAATACGGTAGCTTAGATATATGACTCAATATGCTTATGCGATGCCAATCTCTTTTTAAGAATGTCTCTTGGACTTCGTCACATTTCATAACATAAAATATAATTTTATTTATGGCTTTATAATATATTCCTGTTCATTAGTCATAAGACAATATTTTCCTTTCTATTATATTTTATTTATAAAATAAAACAATCCATTATAAAATTGAATAATTAAAAAAAGGATGCATAAATAGTAATATAAAAAAATAATGAAACTTTACCATAATGAAAAATATTGCTTTCTATTGTCTATAAGAATGGTGTATATTATGAAATAAATGGACCAACACATGTAACAATATTCCTATACCCAAACTTAATACTATAAAGAGGTGTTGATTTGGTATGGTAGACACCAAGACTTTCTCCTGTAACATCCCATAGCCTTGCTGTATTATCACCTGCACAAGATGCTATAACAGGGCCATAATAACAAAACCCAACTGAATACACCACAGACTCGTGCCCTATCATCTTAGCTACAATACGACTACTTTCAATATCCCATAATATAATACTTCTATCTCTTGATCCAGAGGCAACATACTTCCCACAATGACTTGTTCCTATACAAGTAACTGTGTCCGTGTGTCCAGAAAATACCCGTACTAATTTACCATCTTGAATTTCATGCATGCGCAATTTAAAATCACATCCTCCAGAAAAAATATAATTAGAATTTGGATGAAATTTAACACACATTACATCACTAAGTGCTGATACAAGTAATCTTTCTGGTGTATCGTTTACTACTGACCATACACATACCTGCTTGTCTGCACCAGCACTGGCAAAGTAAAAGTCGTTGGGGGCTACGTCCACATCCCACACTGGAAAACAGTGCGATCTGTAAACAGAAATACAAACAAACAAATCTAAGCTCCAAAGACGAACAGTGCAATCCTGAGAACAGGTGATGAAAAACTTTCCGGAATGAAAAAATTTCAATCCGTAGACGGGGCCAGAATGACCTATTAGACGTTGTACAAACCCCACTTCTTCCCTGAATTCTTCTTCTTCTACTCTACTCAACTCAGAGGAAGGTTTTAGTCTTATAAGAGGTTTGTCTGTCAAAGAGTGAATCTCTACGAAGGAGTCCTTAAATCCCAGCCCCAGTAAAGTGGAATCCCCGCTTATTTCTGCACATGTAAGTCCCTCATAGCAGTTATTAACAGTATAACAACAAATAGAAGGGAGATTGTTTTTTCCTACCGTAGCACGCTTACAGAGCTCTTTTAATTTTTCTATTTCTGCAAGGATGAGAGATGCATTGGGTGAAATACGTCCCTTTCCTTCTCTCTGACGTTTAAGTTGTTGCACAAAGCTTTCTAAGTGATCATATTTATACTGCTCATCCGCAAGAATGGCATCTTCGGTTTCCTTAGATACCAACGATGTTTGAAGCTGCAGCCTGGTATCCAATATCTCACCCTCTACAATCCCATCCGGCCGACTTCCCACTTTTATCTCCAAAAACTGGTTTGTCAATTTAAGTAAATAAGTCAACGAATTCTCCTCTAAGAAATTAATAAAAAGATCGAAGGCGTATTTTCCCATAGATAGATGATACTTGTTAGTTCGGTATGCCATCGCCAAAGCATTTTCCTTTAAGTGCAAAGGATCACTGATACTCTCTATCTGGACCAACTCCTTTATCTTTGCAATGTGGTCTTGCTTGTGTGCCTCGAAAAATGCCTTTGCTTCTGCGGGTTTTTGAGCATGGACGAGGTCAAAGAAAATGTGTAAGAAGAGGGGATATAGGAGTTTAAGAAGGTCATTACGGAAGAGATCAAGACTATCCTCTATCCATAGCTTTAGCTTAGTATATCCTGTTGTCATTGGGGGATATTAAATTTAATATTAAGAAAGTTGGGATAGAAACAATTTAATTTTTTAAAATTTTTTATGCTTATTAAGTTATATAAAAAACAAATTATAAATAAATTATCCTTAATCAAAATTATGGAATTAGAATTCTAGACATTATTTCAGAGATACTGCTTATATTTAAGATAAAGTAGCTTTTTATTGCAATAAAAATTATTATCATTATTTTATTTATTCAAAGGTTATCTATTATAGTCTAAATTAATAATAGATTAATATTTTAAAAGAGAATTTGATCGGCCCAGTTAAAAATATCATGGCGTTGTTATCCAGATGATTCTACTTTATATCCAACTATTTCATTATCATCGTGTATTTTTTGTATTGAGAAACGTATTGTCAATTTTAAATATAATTGAATGTATAAAAAGTCTTTTTATTTTAATAAGAGATATTTTTTCATAGCTTAATATATAGTTTTTCTGTGTAAGATGATATTAAAATATTATCTTAATTGAATAGTAGATTAAAAGGTCTTATAATTTGATATAATAAGAAAAAATAACTATAAGACCCTTTTTGGAGGAAGCTCAATATAAGATTTTGTTTTGTTAATTTTTCGAATTGTTTAAAAAGTATACAAAATTGTTATGCTAGTAAAAAATATAAAGGATTAGAAAAAATCTATAGTAATAAAATAAGCATAATGAATAAAAATATGCTGGAAATGAAATTTGAGCAAAGCTTTGTTTAAAAGAATGAACAAACACTGTCGGTGAAGTATAATTGTATATACGAAGTAAGGATCCTGAACAAACAAATTCTTCGAGGTATGAATTTTAAATACACACAATTAATTTAGTTCGTTTACTTTTGGTTACAAATTTAATATAGCCAAATAGGTGACTTAGATAAACTTATCTCTTAACTATTTAAATTATAAATACATATGCTGAATCAAATGTAATTTTACAAATATAAAATTGGAAGGTATAAAAATATATTCGAAGAAAAGTATGATTAATCATAGAGAAATAGAATTTATGAGATTTAGTAGGTACTACAAGACTCTTTTGAACAAATATTATTGATATAAATAAACGTAAATTCGAAAAGCTATTTTTAAAAATATATAAACATTGTATCTTATCTATCATTCATTACTTCAAATAAAAGGATACCATATTTTTAATAGATAGCTATATAATTAGAATATGCTCACTTATAATACCGAGTTTATTAACATATAAAAAATGTTTATCCTAAATGTTATTGTAAATAATGGATAGGCAATTTAATGCAAAATACTGCCATGCTGTAAACATTACTTTTATAATTTTAAATATAAATATATGTTAAAATGTTAATAAGTAAGTGCTTTGAAAAGATGATTTATTATATTAATAATTTAGTTCTTAGAAAATTAGTTATCAAGGAGTTGCCACTTAGCTTTTTAAAATAAGTATTTTGAATAATCTTTAATAAATAATATGTTAGATGTCATCTTTTTTATTATTCATAGCAACTTCTTTTATATTACTTGTGCTTTTAATATTTTTCTTATTATTTAAAATTGGAGCATCCGAAATGACGTTAAACTAGGACAAGAAGTTATTAATAGCTTTGGGTACCAGAAGCTGCTGGACAAGTGCAAACTTGGAATCCGAATACAAAACTGTCTATCCTTGTGTGTTAGTTGGTCAACTTACCTCTTTTTTCTCTCTAGAGGTGGGAGTTTTAGAGGTTTGTTTAAAAGTCATCAAGTTTCACACATATATGGCATTTGGTTAATGCACCCATTACCAAATTGACAACTCACGAAAATATCCTAAGCTCTATCTAGAGCAAAGTGGAGCATCTAGAAAAACAATACATAGAGAAATATAAAAACAGACTCTGCGCCTAGATTAAATCAAAACAACACGCAGACGTTCCGCTTATATTGGAATGTCTGCAGTAGGGGGACTCCAGGTAGGTCAGCTGCACGGCTCCATATGTCGTTTACGAGTGACACTAAGACGATAAATGCGCCTTGGTTTGATGCTAAAAGTACCGGGCTACAGATACTCTATCTTGCTTTGAAGGTTGATCTGGCTCTGATAAACGTTATGGACTTCGAATAAAAACGGGAGTAACTAAGGGGAAAAGATTGTCTGAATTGAGACAGTCTTTGCAATGGGTCAAGTATTTTACTCCATATATAAAAAGAGCCTTTAGAGTATAGCCAAGTAATTGTAAATTATGAAAGATTTCGTTTAAATAAAGGACGCATTTTAAAATTGACTACTATATTGTATGTTATATAAGCTAGTTATATCATACCATCGTATAAGTATATCTTATTATACCTCTTTCCAAATATATCTATTTCCTTAATACAATCCTTTTATTGACTACAATCATATATAAAATAAATTAATATTATCATAGATATATACCCACATCTACTGGATATGATATGCTATTACGCTAATAATTGCTTAATTTATCAATTATTTGTTATAGAACTTAAACTCCCTTTTGCATATATAATGCCATTTGTCTTATTATAAAAAAGAGATTATATTAAAATATTATATGATAACTCAGGTCATAATACTATCTTGGCAGAAAAAAAATATTTAGAATGTAGTTTTAATAATCTGATTAATATAATTTTTTTAATATTTTGTTTATGCCAAACAAATATTTAAGGAAGCGAGTGCTATTGGATGCCAAAGCAGGCTATAAAAAGAAAGAAAAAGAATGACACAACACTAACCTTTTGATTAATTTTTTTTATAAAAAACCTTTAATATTATCTATACTAGTATAATATATATTATATTATCTGGTATAATATAGGATTTTATTTTAGGATTTTTCGATATTTTTATTGGTATTATTGTTCGTTTATACTTTTCATTTTATTTACCCCAATATATGTTTTTCATTGGAAATCTTAGATATTCCATTTTATTAGATCCTTCTACCTTTGGTCCAAATATTGAGGATCATCTCCGTGAAACATTGGTAGATGATATGGAAGGAACCTGTAGTGGGGAGTATGGGTATATTATCGCCGTCTTGGGATTGACACATATAAGCGAGGCTGAGATCCAGGAATGCGGCCGTGCACTTATCAAAATAAATTATAAAGCATTGCTGCTGAAACCATTGAAGGGCGAAGTGCTTGATGCCAGTGTTGTCGAGATGAACAAAATGGGAATTTTTGCCAGCATAGGACCCATGACTATCTTTATATCCAACTATCAAATCCCACAGGGATTTTTACAGCAAGGGGGCGAGCAAATCATATCCAGAAACTCTGCGATCAGATTAAAAATCATCGGAACTAAGGTGGAAGCAACCAAGATATATGCAATTGGGACTATAAATGAAGATTGCTTGGGAATAATGGGTTAGAATAAATAATTTAATAGAAATGAGAATTTTATTGAATAAAAATGTAATTAAATTTTAAATAGAGAATATAACGTGAATGTAAAATAATTGTTAGAATAAGCATTTAAGAGAGAATATCAAATGGAACAGAATTAATACGTTGATATAATTTTTTTTGTTACTAAATAAATTTGGATTATTAAAAATAAATTTAGATAGTATGTGAATTTATTATCCAATTACAGAAAGACAATAAACAATTGAATGTTCGATTGTTTATTAATAATTATTTGGTTTTTAAACTCAAGAAAGAAATGATATTACATATTATTTACAATTTTACATTTATCACGGACAGATAAGACTTGTCACAAATAATAAAAGGATATTTCAGACAACTCGTGCAAAAATAATTAATGTTAATACACAATAATAATATAAATTCACATGACGGGATAACTCAGATAATTTATTTATACATGGATATTATGGGATGCTAAAGTGCTCTGCTTTGATTCAAGCTAATATATTTTGTCTTAAATGTAAGATAAATTCTGCTCAGATAGAAGCATCAGAAGTATCCACAAAAATGATATTTTAATTAAATCTTATTGCAGTGCAAAAAAACTCCATTTTGACTCTAAATTTATTTTTAGATAAAGTTATGGGATTTTTATATCGTGAAAGAATTTATTAAAATAAAAGAATTTTTACAAAATAAATCAGTAAATTATTCTTGTATAATATAAAAAAATCTTTATAGTTAGCTTAATATCATACATATCAATCTTTATCTCAAACTATAAAAGATAACAAATTTATTAATAATATGATCTGATTTATAATCTTTATTTTGTTATCTATTGCCTCTTTACCATTACATCGAATCACCAAAATAAAAGTTTCATACATTTTCTTATATAAACATCATAAGTATTCTAATTCCACATTAACTGATTTATTTGAAAAAGAAAATAATATGATATTATTAATATATTCATTGGTAAATTATTCTTAATATTGCGAAGCATTATTTATATTAAATCATAGTGTATAGTAAACACAATCGCCTTTTTACATTATATAATATTATTTTATATGTTATACATTTGGCTTGTTGTATACATCGACATCTGTTTTTTAAAAAGTACAAATTTTCATTTTATATAACTAAACCATAATTAAATATATTATTATGTTATAGCATGCTAACCTTAAAAGTAGCTTTATTTAAACGAAATCCTTCACGATTTATGATTCCTTGGCTATACTCTAGAAGCTCTTTTTATATATGGAATAATCTGTAAGGTTTTTGACCCAGTGCAGCGACTGTCTCAATGAAAACTATCTTTTCTTCTTAAGTACTCATACCGCTGTTAGATACCGTCTATCGGAACCGGATCGACCTTGCAATCAAGACAGGGTACCTTAGCCCGGTACTTTGGCATCAAGCCAGGCACTTTTATCATGCTAGTGTCACTCGTAAGTGTCCATATGGAGCCGTGCAGCTGACTTACCCGGTGTCTCCCTTCTGTAGATATTCCAATATAAACGGAACATCTGCGTGTTGCCTTGGTTTAATCTAGGCGCAGTGTCTGTTTTTATATTTCTATATTCATTGTTTTTTCAGATGCGCCTCCTTTAGTCTAGATAGAGCTCAGGATATTTTTGTGTTATCAATTTGATAATGGGTGCATTAACTAATAAATGTGTGAAGCTTGATGGTTTTTTAACTGACCTTTTAAACTTCTAATTCTGAGGAGAAATGAAGAAAAATGGTAAGTTGACCATTTATGAAACACTCCTATAACTCGACAGTTTTGATTTAAATTCCAAGTTTGTACTTGTCCAGCAGCTTCTGACACCCGAACTACTACTAAATTCTCGTCCTAGTCTAACGTCGTTTAGGGCATTATTTATGCATAATATTATTTTTATTTAATTAATTTCCATAATAAATCTCCCATAATAAGAAACTATATTATCATAAATAAGAATCATTTAATAGAAAATTAGTTGTAAAATTAAATATAAATTATGAAATTCAAATACCACACATACTTTTTCAGTCTTTTTAAACAATTTGATATTTATAATTTTATTTCTACCAAAGTACATAAACATGATTATAAAAAATTATAAACTCTACAAGAGAATGCTATACAATTAAATTAAGCCAATATAACATGGTAAATAAATATCATGTATTTATTATAATATATAAATTAATAATATTTTTTATAAGTTAGGTTTAATCATAAATTTGTTACTCTTATAATTAAAATGTTGTATCTTCCAATTTTCAAACCAATAAATTAAAAAATTTTGTTTCAACAGGAAATTAAATAAAAAAACAGAACCCATCTGATGAAAAATGACGAAGATATAATACACTCTAAAGAATGGGATAGCATCGAGGATTACACAGTTTTTCGGTTAAGAGCCCCAAGGGGTGTGCTTTCAAAAAGTAAAAAGTATCAGGAAGCTTTGAAAGCATCGATCCGGGCTGATAATAACAAAACGGACGATGTTGATGACAAAAATAAAGCCATCGACTTACAAAGCAGATGTGATAATACCATAAGTATGGATTCTAAGTCTATTAATCATGTTCCGATAAAAAACTGGCATTTTAAATTAGTAAATAATCCTACACCAAATCCTAAAGCTCCATGCAGTTTATGGATTGTCCTTTGCGGACAAATAGATGATAATAAAGAAATACAGTCATCATTCGTTATTTCAATAGAGGGGAAAAATATAATTTATACAGAAAATACGTCTTATAGTCTATGTGGAGATTGCAATATTATGGAATGTAAGCCTCATCCCTTATTTGACAATGATTTAATTATTTTATTTATGTGCGGATTTCCTTTAAATTGGAAGAATATAATCGTAAGTGAAGCACGAAGGATCGGATCAATACTTGCAAATAATGAGAAAAAGGATGAAATTATAAGAAGGAAGAAAAGTGATGAGTCATTGAAATTTAAAGGAGTGATGCTTAATAATAGGAAACCATATAATAAAAAAGAGGATAAAAAAATAAACCAAGGAGGAATAGAACCAAAAAGGATAAAAAAAGAAGAAAGGTTAATAAAGGAGGATAAATTAGTAATAGAGGATGAGGCAATGAAAAAAAGTAGTTTGATGGACAAGAAATTAATAAAGGAGAATAATCCAATGAAGAACAATGCAGATAGATGTGATCCTAAATCGATAAAAGTGGAAAATAGTATAACTGATGTGCCTTCTTCAATGATTTTATCTTCTACAAGTTTAGTTGGTGAAGATCAAAAGAATAATAAGAAACGAAAGACGATGAAAGAGCATTTGATGAGTGCCGGTGTCTTTAAAAACAGTGTTCTATTTAGTGATAAGGAGGATATAAATAAAGAAATAGAATTTTTATTAAATGAGAAAGGAGGTGAACACGATAAGGATAAAAAAAACTTAAATAAGGAGAATGGTAGTATGGAGGGAAGTGATAATAAAAACAACGAGAACCAAATAGTTTTTAAAAGTAAAAAAGAAAGAGATAAAGGAATAGAATCTAAGGAAAATACAGAAGGTAAAACTAAGGAAGATGAAAATGTCAATTATAAAAAAAAAGCTATGAATCGTGATGGTGAAACAAAAAAAAGAAAATTTATGTTGGAAGATGATGAAGAAACAATAAAAAAAAAAGATATGAGTGATAATAAAATTTCTAAAAAAAAAAATAATTTTCCAGAGCTTGAGAAGCAAAATACAGAAATAGAAAAGGAATATTTAGAAGAATCAAAAAAGGATTCGTTGGGCGCTGTTCTGAGTAGTAAAAACATTACTTCTCGGAAAACAGGAAGAAAGAAAAAGTTTACATTCAAACTTCCAAAAAATGTAAAAAGTTCAACTACTTCTCCTACTGAGAATAATAAAAACAAGTCAAAAACAGGGCGCACAATTAAACCTCCACCATCATTGGATGATTTGTAAAGTTTGTCAACAAAATTTTATAAGTAAGCTTTGATGTAAAATAATAGAAAATTATAATTAAACTTTTATTTAATAATTAGTTTTGTTTGTCTGATATTACCTTAAACAGAGATTAGAACTAGCTAGCAATTATGAATGCCAGCAATTTATTATATATTTTAGATTAGGAATCGAAACTCCAATTTCGTATAATAATAATCTGTACTTTGGGAGTAAGAGTTTACAAGACATTAAAATATTTAGGGTATAAAGTTGTATAAAATATTCTTGAAGTTTATAAAAAAGCAAAGATGAATATGAAGAGATGTGTAAATAATACAAAGATGTCTTAGTTATAATTAAAATAAATAAAACATAAAAATGCTTTAATCAAGTATATTTAAAGATTTGGTATGAATAATAAAAATATAAAACTTTACTTGTATTATTTGCTATCGGAATGTAATTCCTAAAAATTGTTACAATATAAAAGCGATTTAAAAAAAGGTTTTAGAATTTATTTATGATAAAATAAATAGAAATTAATCACTTTTACTATTATTTAATAAATCTTTTTTTGGTATTTACGGCTAAAACTGGAATTCCTGAATGCTTTATTAAACCCTTTTAATTGATGATGTTATTTAATATTTTATAAACATGTTTAACTCATAGAAACATATTATCATGTTTTAACAAAATGATAATTATTATTATTTATATTATATACTTCTCATTTCGTAATTGATTATTTGTATTAAATAATGTTTTTTCTATATGAATTCATGGAAATAAATAGTAGAGTCAACGAAGCAATAGATAAGTTTGGGGATGGTAATATTTTGGATATTAACCACGTATTTAAAAAAACAATGCAATAACTCTTTTTTAAAATAAAATGATCATATAATTTTTTATTTATATCAAATTTATTACTAGAAATGGTAATATTTATCTGATATATTTTAGATTTCATCATATCTATTATATTTATCCTTTCTCAATATGATACTTTTTATATAAGCTTTGAGTTAGCTTCGTATGTTTATTATTATTATCAAAATGATTCTTGCCTCGCTTTGACTCATATCGCTTAAATATTTAAAGCAGCATTATTTTTTCTATAAATAGAAATATTAAGTTATAAATAATAATTCAATTTTTTATTCAATTGAAGAGTTAGTGCTAAGTTATTCTTTTTTATACTTTCAATGTACTAATAGTCTCTTTTCATCTACTAATCTTTCCACTACATCTCATCCTCAATTTCTATATTTCTCGATGTTTCTTTCTATTCGATATTTCTGGTTTGGGTTTTTCTTTTTAATAAATGGATTGGACATACGCTTCAGTTTGGGCTTTATATTAAGCTATCGTATTTAACCTCTCAAATAACGCATATTTCAGGTTAAAATATATAGAATTATTACAGTTTTTGTCTTATATTGTAGCCTGCATGCCGGTATTTTTCATCCCAATCTTAGTAATTTGTATGTATTCTTAGTTTGTAATATTTATTCTATCAACTTGATTTCATTTTATTCTTATCGTATATAAATATATTCGACTGGCGTATTTTACAGCGCTATTGGTTCTTATCCCAGTATTGACTGTAATCTCAGTCCATTTATTTTTTACTATCATTTGTATTAGGCAATTTCTATGTTGTTCTAAATTTAAATTTATTCGGTAACATTCGATGGATACATTTCAATACTTATTTATGTCTTCAAGTACGATTATAGACAAGTATATTATAACATTTGATTGTAAGATGTTCGATTATTTTTTTTATGAGCACCATTTTGTAATAAAAAAGTTATTTCCATAAAATATATTTTTGTATTGTATATAATAGTATAATACTTTTGCAGACTGATGTTGTTTCTGTATATTATTTAGGTTGAAAATATCTTATATTAAAGATCTGACTTGATCATGCTCTATTATGTTTTGGTGATATATTTTTTATTAATATTGCTGTAGGTATTCCTTTTTAAATGTTAATTTATCTGTTAGTAAAATATCTTTTTGTGAATATTTTATCCAAATACTGATTAATTATTGAAAGATGATTTAATTTTTCTTCTGCACTTTTAAGTTTGCTGCTCGGCTTATAAATATATTAATTATATTTACTAATCTTTGCAATAATTATAATATCATACACCCGTTCTTTATCTTTATATATTGACAATTTTTTTTTCCATTTTTAAACGTGGAAGATATAACTTTTCATTATATCCAAATTTGAGATGTAATCATTATGAAAAGTTATATTTTTAAATACATTTTTATTTGTAATGGTAAAGAATAAACATATTTTTGACATCATCGTACCAGAAATCAAATTTTTTATAAATATACGATAATTTTATATAATAATCAATAATATAAATACATTGATTGAGTATTATTTAAATAATAAGCTATTGCAAAATAATATTTAATGTATTAGAAGCCGAAAATAATATCGATGTTATTTTTTGGTGATATAAAATAAATATTTTACAAAACAATAATAAAGAAAATTACAGTGGAAATAGATTAGTACGAAATATTAAAGTGTTATATAAAAATATAAATGTTTTGAATACAGCATGGATTATAGAAAGTATATGTGTGGAAAATAAAAATTATTTATTATAAAAATTGTTAATAAAAGCAAGAAATTTTAAGTAAACCTATCTCCGATAGTGTTGCATTAGAAAATATAATAAATACGGGCTGTTGGTGTCTTATACTTTTTCCAAAAATTAATATTGATTTATATAAACTCAAATTAGTATGAAAATTACGTAGATCAGATAGGTTGATCGATAAATGCCTATACATTGAGTATATATAAAAACAAATTATAGTATTTACTCGAAGATAAAGATCAATTTAAATAACACGTTTTTATGAATATTTAATTGAGTATACTTTTAAAAAGATCAAACAATACATTTAAAGACTTGGTTGCCATAATGATAACAGCTTGCTTAGTTTCTTAAATAAATGTATTTTTAAATGTGGGATTAATTGAATTTTATCTTTTGCCAATATTTTTCTAATTGATGTTACGCTTTTAATCAATTGATTTGAATGATTTTATTCTTTAATACAATAATCTAAATAATACTATTTTCTTAATCAATCTAACTTCATTTAGCTTAACATTTGATGGTACATCAATCCTTTTTTATTATTAAACTATAATTAATATATATTATTTTTTAGTGATATTTATGATTTGTTATGTTAATAAAAGTATATCAATCAGTTATAATTAATTTAATGACCGCATCTTGTATTATTCTATATAAAATTATTGTTAAATTTGATATTTGTGACACCAATAATTTTTATAAAAAATAATAATAAAGTGCTATAAATGTAGATAAAATTGCTAATTTATCAATAAATTGTTATTTCTCCAATATATAAATTAATAATAAAGTGCTATAAATGTAGATAAAATTGCTGATTTATCAATAAATTGTTATTTCTCCAATATATAAATATTTATATATCTTCTCTTTTTATTACATATATTAACTGTATTTGTTTTATATAAATTTCTACAAAAATATTTAATTTATACATATAAAGAAATAGTATTCATATATAAAATATTGATAGCAAAAATTATTATATAAAATATAGCAAACTTATTGAAAAATATATAAACATAAAATATATACGATATTTAGAATTTAAAACTCTATTAGCATTTAACTTTAAATAATTTTTATATTGTGCATACTTTTAAGAGTAAATTAGAATTCATATTATAAATTCAGTTATTATCTAACATAGTTCATTAACCATTTATGATATAGCAGATTAAATATTAATAAAATATGATAGTTGTAAACTAAGAATAAAATATTACAATTAAGCATAGTTTAATTACATAAAAACTATATGGTTCACTATTTATAATTTCTGTATAAGAATTATAAGTCATGCATTTGGGAAATTTTGATTTATAAAAATAGCAAATTAAAAATTAAAGCATATGATAGGTATGATAAGCAATGCGTATGAAAAACATATAGTAAGTTATATATTAGGCAAGCTAAGTTTTCAGAATTTCTTACAATCAACTGTAAAACAATATATAATGAAGAATTAGGATTAGATTTAAATATACTAAATCATAATATATATAAAAGTATCATCTATTTATTAATTGAATTGTCAGAAATGATGTTATGCTAGAATGAGTATTTACTAGTAGTTATGGGTGTCAGAAGCTGGTTGACAAGTAAAAACTTAGAATTCAAGTCCAAAACCGTCTATCCATGTGTGTATGTATTGTAGATGGCCAACTTTCCAATTTTCTTCATTCCTCTTCAAAGGTGGGAGTTTTAGAGGTTAGTTCATCAAGTTTCACACATTTATTGGTTAATGCATCCATTACCAAATTGACAATTCACGAAAATATCCTGAGTCCTATCTAGAGCAAAAGAGGTACATCTGGAAAAACAATGAAAATATAAACCATCAATGCGACCAAATTAAAATCAAACACCACACAGACATTCCATTCATTATTAATATGTTTGTAGTAGGAGGATGGGTAAGTCAGCTGCACTGCTATATATAAACGCTTACAAATAACAGTAGGATTATAGAAATGCCTTGGTTTGATGCTAAAAATACCGGTCTACCTACACTTTGTCTTTCTTGCAAATTGGATCAGCTCCGAAAAATGGTATGGGCTGTGACTAGCAACGATATAAATATTAAAGTGATATATCATTTCAATTGTGATAGTTGCTGCAAGGTAGTATGAATTTCACAGATTATTACCAATATAAAAAGAGCCTCTAAAATATAGTCAAGGAATTTGTATAGTTAGAAACATTGTTTAAATAAAAATAGTGTCAACATTTTATGAATTATTATGAAAAGTAATATCAATCGAATTAAAGTTTAATTAATATTCATTTAATTCTTAGAATGTTCTTGATATTTTATCCTCTTTTGCTTTTATCTTTCAGTCATAAGCAATTTTATTTTTCTAAAATTTTCTTTTATTTTATTTTTATATGTTTCATTTTTCCACGATTTTTTCGGTTCAAAAAAAAGTTGCTCGTTATGGTGCACAGTTCTAACAATCCCAGTCATCGATTTAGGAAGCTTTTTTCTCTTTTCAATTGAATAAAGCAAATAAAATTCCTTTAATCTCCATTTTTTTCTGTCTAATGAGCCATCCAATCGTAGATTGTATCGTTTTAGCTCTTTTGTAATGACAGAATCTTTGTTTCTATAAATAAAAAATGTTTTTATTTCTGGCAACATGTTTTGATATTCTTCAGAGACGCTTTTAAGATCCGTTACATGTAGCGGATGACGATAGCAAATGGGACAAAAATTTCTTTCATGTAGATGCCGTGTAATGCATAATAAACAATGAATATGGTTGCATGGTAATATATGTGGAATGCTGATTTGTTCTTTACAAATTGAGCACTCGTTATCATGTTTATTTTCCATTTATATTGTTTTAGATTGAAGCTAATTTTCTCTTTTCAATCAGTTCGAATCCCATTATATAAATAATTTATATAAAATATTAAAGATTAAATAAAATAATGCAATCTGAAATTCGGTTTTTTTTAAATAAGTTTAATTTGAAGATGCTTAAATTTTTAAAAGAATGTGAACTTTATTGGCATATAAATCTCTATCAATTCGATTTTTTATGAACATATGTAATTATAGTTTAGGAAGCCATTGTTACCATTTATTATAATACAAAAACTATCACTGCATAAAAAATTCATATAAAAATGTAGTTACAAGGAGAAATTATATAAGTAAGCCTAATATATATTTTCTAAAGTTGTCTCCGCCATATATAAATTCTACAAATGAATGATATTAGGATTATCGTAAAAAAATGAAAACAAATATGTGTTCAGCTACTCTAATATGATAAATTTAAATATTTAAAAGGAAAATAATCGAAAAATAATTTTGTATTAGAAATAACATATTTAAAAGATAAACAAAAATATATTATTTTACGATTCTTATGTCATATTAAAATTCATTAAATATTATATAAAATAATACTGCTTTAATAGAGTAGTGGTTGCGAATTGGTAAACAAGGAGGCTTCGTTATATAAAAATTATATTGTATAACTAAGCTGAAATGATTTAGATAGCTTTAAAATAAAAGTTTAATATTACTTAAATATTATGAATACACAAAATTAATAAAACGAAAATATTGGATGTTTTTATTTTTTACTCATAAGAACGTTAATTATATTGAATCAAATAGATTTTTTAATAAAATATTAACTGCCATAACACACTATTTCATGAATATAAAAACTTTATATGCTCAGAACAAATTTGTTTATTAAAAAATGTAATATTTCGTATATCACTGAAAAACATGATAAATAGAATATTGCACAAAAAGTGAGAAAAAATATGCATAGATATAAGCAAAATTATATAAAATATATATTTTACAATAACTATAAAAAATAAAGTCAAAAGATAACACAATACTTACAAGCCAGTTTCAAATAAATGTTTATATTACATTAATATAAGAAAAGATACACATTTGAAGTAATATAATATATATTTTAAAAGTATATTTATCTTATATAATAAACTTCTGCAGAAATAGCAAATAATGATATGAAATATATAATATTAATGAAAAATTCAAAGTAATAAGATGATATCAAATACTATAATTTTTATTTGATAAATTAATGTCTTAATTTATGATTAAATCATATAAGTTAGTGAACTAAAAAAGGATGTCAGAAATGGGTAATGCAATAGCTTAACTTTAAGAACATATTGCTTTAGAATCTAGAAATAAAGAAAATTAACACACATTATCATCGTTCATATTGTGTTTAAATTTATGATATATTGTAATAAAAAGTCGGATTACGAGATATTTCAATATTTTTTTCAAAACCAGTTTATTTATTATATCGTTATTCTTGTGCTCAGTACAATCACATACGTTTCTATTTATAGGAAATTTATTACATTGTCTTACTATACGCCCACAGTTGACGAGATTTACTTAATAAATAAATATATCTTATTGTTAATTTAACGTATTCATTTACATTAAAACACTTCTCAGTGTATATGTTTATATGTAATCTCAAATACTCTTATATAAATATATCCCATGTATACTTACTATTATCGAATATATGATGCATTATATCAATCTTTAAAATATTGTTTTAATTAACCAGCCTTTGTATATAAAACCCTAGCTTAATTCGAATTTGGGATTTCCTTTAAAGGAAAATATTTTAAAAGCAATAAGCTATGGTTATTTATGAATTTAAAGTTTAAAATGTCATTAATATATATTTAAAGATTTTTAATAATCACGGTTTTTTGTATAACATATATTCAAATTTTACTTATACATTTTATTAAATCTTATATTATTTCTTTATGTATCAGTCACTATTCTGTGATTAGTATGAACATATTGTGAAATATTTTTAACAATTCAAATGAGCTTTTAAATATGTCAGCAAAATAACTTATAATTTCAGTTAATATCTCAGATTATAAACAGCCATAGTATACTTTTCTAATTCCTTTAACTTATAATCTTATCTACTATATACACACATGGATTTCTATTTATTTCCATACAACATATTTCCTATTATATTCCTAATAAGCTTGAAAACCAAATAATTATTTACTAATCAATTTTTATTGTAAATAAATGTAATACTTGTTTTATTTAAACGAAATCTTTTACGATTTATGATTCCTTGGATATACTTTAGAAGCTCTTTTTATATATGAAATAAAATACTTGACCCAGTGCAGCAACTGTCTCAATTGAGACAATCTTTTTGGTACTCATACTGCCGTTAGTCAAAGCTCATACCGTATATCGAAACTGGCCGACCTTACAAGGTAGAATACCTGTAGCCCGATGCTTTTGGTATCAAACCAAGGCACTTTTATCGTCTTAGTGTCACTTGTAAGCGACATATGGAGCCGTGCAGTTGACTTACCCGGAGTTCCCCTACTGCAAACATTCCAATATAAGCAGAACGTCTGGGTGTTGTCTTGGTTTAATCTAAACGCGAAATCTGTTTTATTGTTTTCATATTCTTTTGTTTTCCAGATGCGCCTCCTTTGCTCTAGATAGAGTTCAAGAGATTTTCGTGAGTTGTCAATTTGGCAATGGATGCATTAACCAATAAGTGTGTGAAACTTGATTGCTTTTTAACTAACCTCTAAAATCCTACCTTTAAGGAGGAATGAAAAAATTGGTAAGTTGGCCATCTACAAAACACACACACATGTATAGACAGTTTTGGACTTGAATTCCAAGTTTGTACTTGTACAACAGCTTCTGAAACACCAAACTACTAGTAAATTTTCGTCATAGTTTAACGTCTTTTAAATCGATTTTATATCCAAAATTAAGTATTTTTTAATTTTATAACACAATATACTTTTTTAAATAAATTTAACATTTTATTTGCATAGTAATAACATTCAAGTTATAAACATTGAAATTTTAATTGAGATTAGAATAATTAGCTACTTAATTTACAAATATTGAAAAGAAAAAAAAACATATTTACATGAAAACGAAGCTTATCTTATTATAAGAAGCTACTAATGTTATAACTTGTGCCATGAAAGGAATGTGAATACACAAAGTATATTATATTCAGGAATTACACATTGCATTATTGCTTCACGCATATATAATACCTGCAATAAAGAAAACATATAAAAATATATAGTTATTATGTAAGCGGAAGCAAGTAACAGTACCAAGAAGTCCGTGAAAATATCAAAATTATTATGTTTTTAATGCAAATCATAGGTATGCGTATAAAAAAAGCAAAACCGAATTAACGTCTTTTATTTAAAACCCAATGATGTTTTAATAATAATAAATATTAACGTATTAATTGTATCCAATAAAACAATGCATTATATTAATTATTTACACCATACAATTATAATTTAACTTATTTAAATGCAATTTATTAATAAATAAAATTACTTCCCCTCGATGGAAGGCAATAAAATAATTCAAGAATTTGCGTTAAAGCTTACAAATACTCAAAGGGCAATAATAAATCAACTCAAAATAGACTACGAAGCATTAATTAATGATATAGACCCAGTAATCCTTGATAGCCCTTATTTAAGCTTTCAAAATGGTCTTAACATAAAATTCGCTGGAAAGAAGATAATACGAAAAGATAAATATCCACTTGAAACTAAAAGGCCATCGGTGATTCTTCAAGTTGGAGATCAATCATATTTATTTGATGGTGAAAAATTTATGTATGAGAGCCCAACTGACAATAAAATGAAGAGTCTTTTAAGTAAAGTAGAGGATGCTATTAAAAAGGCATATTAATATAATCTAATTGATATGGTTCAGTAATTAGAATCAAACAAATGGAATCAAATTAATAGAATTTAATAAATTTAAATATTCTTATGGATTATAAAATACATTTTCGTATTCTTTTATTTTATTCTTCACTGGCTGTGTCTTTTTATTGCTATGATTTAAAACGGAATTAATTATCGATTTTATTGGAGCAGATATATCATTTGATTTTCTTTTTTTCTTTTTTTTATTTTCATTTTTAGTTGTATTTGATGTATTCTCTTTTATTATAGTTTTAAATGATTCTTCCTGAATTGCTGATGCTTTTATGATGCTTTGCTTGGAAGTTGGATTTATATTATTGATTACTGGCATATCTTCCTTTCTAATATCTATTTTTTCATTTATCCCATCTTTACATTTTTCTTTTAATTCCGCTATTTTATTTTTTTGTTCAAATGCTTTTGTTATATTGTCTTTGATAAGTGGATTTTTTTCTTTTCCACCGTTTTGGATTATATTTTGTTTATTATCCTTCGGCTCATTTTCTGCTATATCTTTTAATTGCTTTGTGTTTTCTTGTAAATTACCCTTACATACTTTTACTATATCAATTTTACTTTCCTCGGCTTTATCTATTCTTTGGGTTTCTATTATCTTGTTACTATCATATTCTGTTTTAACACACTCTTTCACAGCATCAATGCCATCACATATCGGACTGCTGATTTTATTTTCTATATCAACTATTTTACATTTATCTATATTATTTTGGCTTTCTTTATTAATAATACATTCTACTAAATCGCATTCTTTTAATAAATCCGCAATCAAATATTTCTCTATGAGAATATATGAATCGTAAAACATATATAGAACATTTATATCACACTTTCTTATCTCTTTATAATGAGATGATATCGTTTCACGAAGTTCTTTAATAGTGCTGTACTTATTGGTTATGAGCCAGAATCTAGTTTTCAATTCATCGTCGATTTTAATTTTTAGTTTTATTGATTGGTTCATTGGGGAGCAAATTTATATTCTGTATTTAACGGAAAAATAATATTGAATGAATCATGAAATAACAGTGATTCATATAAAAATATAAATGTCGGTGATCACATATTTTTTAATATAAAGATATGATCCATATTTTTGAACAGAAATTTTCAAATAATCTGTTATACTGTTTTTATAGCCAATCATGATATAATCATTTTAATAGCAAGTCCATAAATTGTTTGTATAATTTAACTTCCTACGCATATAATATTTTTATGTAAATATCTTATTGTATTAGAAACATGGTATTTCTATATATAATTGATGAAATATCAATATTATAATTATGGTTTCAAGACTATAATAAGCTCAAAAATATATAAATATAATGTTGATTTTATATTACATTATATACTCCTGTAGAAGGTTCGTTAGGCTTATATTTATCTACATAATTTTTTTTTAAAATATTAATAATGTGAATTCCATTAAACACCTACATAAACGATGACAGCATTATTTAGATTAGTATGATTCTAAATATAATAAAAGTTTTTTCTGATATATAATCAGTGATACTATTTATCAACTTATACTGCATACTTCATTAGTTTGTTTTTATTATAATTTTGCATTTTAAATTAAGGAAAATTAAAATTGCTATTTAGTTATAAAATATTTAATATATATTAATAAGAATTCAAGTACTTAAGATCATAATTTTAGAAAAATAAACTTTATAACATATTACAATATTTTAACTTTTTTACTGCTAATTTTTCATATTTATAAATAATATTTAAATTAATATTGTATGTCCATTAAAATTTTAGTTTGTTATTAAAAACAATAAAAATTTCTATCTTTAAATTCTCATATTAATGCTGAGATTATATCACAACCATACCTTGAAATGTGATGCTATTTATTTATTTTTAATTCATTTCTTATATTTCTTAAATTATTTTACCCTGAATGTTTAGCTTGATAAAAATACATAAATAACATAGAATATAAATTTTTATAAAAATATAAGAACGAACTTGTTTATAAGTTTTTTTTTGTTTAGGATTATGAAGACATTCAAAATAATAAAAATATTTTGGAATACAATTAGCTAAAATGATGATGCATTGAGGATAAATTTTTAATTGTAAGAAATAATTAATCGATATTATGCTTCTATTACACTTCAATTTTCTTATAAAAGAATGTATCTATAATTAATATGATTATAATGCTAGAGAGAAATAATTTTCTAAAAAAAGTATTTTATTATTAAGTTACGTTTTAATCTTATTTAACGAAAATGTGGCATATATTTATTATTTAATTTAATGAATTCATAGTAGGAATTATTATTGAATATTAAAAAGTGTATGTATTTGCATTGCTGTTAAATCGAATTTATGACAAAATATCATTTTTTGCATAAAATGATCGATTTTTATTTAATTATATGTCTTTATATTTTTTAGCGTATTATTTTTAAATATAAATTTTAATTATACACGACTTTATTTGTTTTAATGATTTGCCTGATGTATATCAATAAATTCATCGATCAGATATTCAAATTGGTTTCGATTTTTTATAGCATAGGGTCTTCTCGACCTAATATAATAGAAAATATCAATAAAAATTTCTATGCTAACCTCATCGTAATCACTCAATATATCATACATAACAAATGTACATGCTCGTCCAATTCCTGCTTTGCTATGTATAATTATATTATTGCTTGAGTATTTAACCATTTTAAATTTTTCATATAATAATCTCATATGAGATTTAATTGGCGGGCAATGTTCATCCCACGTCATAATTTTAAGTCGTCTAACAAGTTTTGACTCTCCAATGTCAAATAATTCTTCTACAAGTACTAGGTCTCCGTGCTCGTCGTAAAAATTTTCTTTTTCCAACCGATTGTACTTATCCATAAAATCAAATAGTTCGACACTATTCAAGGAAATAATTAGCTTTACTTCTGATTTTTTTATTAACCTAACAAAACGCTTCATATGCCTAAAGATAGGTGATTGGCAAACGATATAATTATTATTGTTACCGGGTATTAAAGAGGCGTTTATATAGTTTTTGAGGTTAAACATTTTCTGTATCGCATTTGTATATACCGTTATCTTGCACGCATCATAATGTCTAGGAACATCCATAAAATGTTTAAGTCTCGAGTCTAAATCGCTCAATATTTGATGGTATCTTTTTTGAAGCATATATCCTAATGCATTTGGTTTTAGCAACCTTAAAATGTTGCTTATTGCTTCGTTTTTTAAAGCATCGTTAATGTTTTCTTGTTCATTTTCATTCATGATTATATATATCTCCAAGTATTTATAGTTTATTTGAAACGTAAATTAAACGTAAGTTTGAAAATAAAATATTATTCTATAATATATCTTGCCAATATTACAAACAAATTTGCTACAGTATTGATAAATCATAAGACTTAATAGTTAATATTAAATATAAAATTAATTGACTGACAAGAATCGAACTTTTAAATAATGGAAGAAAGCTGCTATATCTAAACAAAAAAAAGAGAAATTTTATTTTTTCCCCATGAAAAAAACACCAATAAAAGTCATAATTCGTATAAAACCAGGAAGCTCACACCTCATTCATGACAATTCTTCTATTACACTTACTAGAACTACAGGCGAGACATCGACATATGAATTTGATCATGTTTTGGGGCCTAAAAGTACCCAGGCACAGGTGTATAAAACAGTACGTCCTGTTATAGAAGAATTTAAGTGTGGCTTAAATTGTACTCTTTTTTGTTATGGAAATACAGGTGCAGGCAAGACATATACGATGCTTGGGGGAAAACAAAAAGGGCTTGTATATCGTATAGCTTCGGATCTATTATCCAAACCACATACATTTACAACACTTAAACTTTCTGTTTTAGAAATTTATAATGAAAAAATTTATGATCTGTTAAACTCGAACTCTGAAATTACATTACGAGAAGATGGAAATAGAAACATTGTATTGCCTAATTTGGTTGCAATACCTATAAATACAGAAGAAGAATTTGCGTCGGTTGTAACACAAGGACTAGAAGGTCGGACCTTAGGAAAAACAAATCTGAATGAACATAGTAGTCGTAGTCACACATTAATTAGAATATTGGGCATTTTTGAAAAGAGAGGAGTACAGATAGAAGCTAAACTAAACCTCATAGATTTAGCAGGTTCTGAAGATAATCGAAGGACAGGAAATGTAGGTGTAAGGTTAGTAGAGAGTGGATGCATAAATAAGAGCTTATTTACGCTTGCCAAAGTTGTAAATAGCATATTAAAAGGAGAAACACGAATTCCTTATCGAGATAGCAAACTAACACGGCTTCTTCAAGATTCAATGGGCGGTGGTAGTATGTGTTATTTAATAGCAAATGTATGCGATGAACCAGAAATGGAAGGAGAAACGTCAAACACTTTGAAGTTTGCAGCAAAGTCTCGTAAAATCATCAACCGATGTGTCAATCTTGTAGAAGAAGCAAATTCACTACCAACACCTCAAAGCTTTAACAAAGGTGTATTAAAAGAGAAATCTATAAACAAGAGAAGAAATAAAATAGAAGAAACTGCCTTGTTCAAAAATGAAATTTCTCTTTCTCCTACCACAAAACAAAAAAATTATCTTGCATTTATGAGACGAGCTCAGAAATATGAAGCACTGGGAAAAACCAAGCTTGCTTTGGCAGACTATCAAACACTTTTAAAATTTACAAGTGACAAACAAATTGAAGAAAAAATCAAAGAATTAAGAAAAACAAAAACAAAAAGGAGTCATACAACAAAAGAAATATTAGAAATTTTGAACAGTGGAAATTTTATAGAAATAAAGGAACTCAGAAATGTAGGTGATAAAAGAGCCGAAAAAATCATTAACTATACTAAATCTGGTGGGAGATTTAAAGGAGTTGAAGAGCTTTTCAATCTATTTAGCAGAAAGATTGTGAATAGTATTATAAACAATTCAAGTGATTAATAAATAATACATTATTTAATTGATAATTTTAAATAGGATAATTTTATCATTTCTGTATAATAAATTAATATCATATCACTAACTAATTTTAAATCCTTTATTATATTTTATATAATTGGCTGGTTTCTATTCTTTATAATTAAATTTATTAGTTTATGTTATCTTTATTATTAAACATATTTTTGGTTTATTCCAAGATTTCCAAATTGGGAATATTTCTTAATTGGCATATCATAACATGATTATTGATCATTTTATTGTTTATGTTTCATTTGATTGTTTTATCTTAGATATAAAAATCACTATTGTTTATTTACTATGAACATACAAGGTGATAAGGATCTCTTCAACTTTCTATCTAATGCTCCAAAGGAATTCCGAGAGTCTGAAAAAATAAAAAAATACCAGCTGAAAAATGGTGATTATATTCACTGTGTCTTATGGAATATGCATTTTTATATTACAGGCACGGATATTGTAAAGATTTTGGTTTGGCGCTTCCAAAATGCAGGAAGGCAATTAGTAAGTATTAAGAAATTTGAAGAGGGTGTCTTTTCGGATTTGCGAAATTTGAAACCGGGGATTGATGCTACCTTAGAAGGCCCCAGAAGTGATTTTTTGGAGTTTTTATATAAGAATGGTTGCATCCGCACACAAAAAAAGCAAAAGGTATTTTTTTGGTATAGTGTTCCACATGATGCTCTCTTTTGTGATGCGCTTGAGCGTGATCTTAGAAGGGAAACCAATTTATATACATATAGCAAATATATGAACAACCTCGCTCAAGGCAATTTAATACCACCAGGAGAATATCCAATGCCACTCAACTCGCAATTTATGACTTTGGGTGCAGAAAAACCACAGGTCTTACCAACCATGCGGTCACAACAATTAGAGCGTCCACCACTAGAACGCACACAACAGAGATATCGGAGAATTGAGGATGTTCCGAAAGACATTCAAGACGAGTTTTCTAAATATCTTAATGCCGATTTAGAAAAACTGGAGAAAGAATCTCCTAAGATAAATGAAGAAGAAGAAGAAAAATATCGTCGTGGAAAAGCACTACAACAGATGGAGGACAAGTATATGCAGCAAAGCATGCCTTATAATCAGCCATTATACCAGCAACAATTTATTTCTCCGCAGCATCAACCCTCTCCTTTAATCAATCCAAAAAGTTTAATTGACAATGATTACGTCAATATCCCAAATAGGTTAATGATGGGCGCTAGCCAGCAAGGAATGGCGAATATTCAAAATATCGCTAAAAATATTACAACTGATCTTATAGGAGGTGTTAATCCTACAAAAAATTCACCATTCAGTATGCCTAAATATACCGTCAAAATGCCAGGATCTCCATTTTCTCTGACAGATTATCCTTTTCCGGATGAATTTAATATAACAGATGACGAATATGATCATCTTGGAAATAAGCTATTTGAAGTTAGAAATCCACCCAGTGCACGGGATGACTTACTCAATAAAAAGAATTCGCCCACAGAGAGTTCAAATGAAATGTATCCACCACCTAATGGATCTATAAACAGTATTCCAAATAGCCATGGGAAACCACAAAAATAAAAAGTTTGATTAGTAATTTGTTATTTTCTATTTTTTAAATTGTCTTATCAAATTAACATTTTAAGAAATAAAAAATACGCTTAAGGTTAAAAATATAAACATGTATAAAAAATGAAATAATCTTATGTAAATAAATTTTATATATCAATTATTAATATTAATTAAATACTTAGTTAAAAATGTAAAAAAAGCGACGATAACAATATATATGTATTTAATATCAATTTATATACCTTTATATGTATTTTATAAATGAGCATCCTATATAATTTCATCACAGCAAAAAAAAATGATTTTAAATTTTAAAGCATTTATTTTTTATAACTAACACATTCGAAATAATTTTGGCAATATAAATCTTTGTAACTGTCATATTGAATATTTATTCAAATTAACATATATGCAATTTTTTATTTTTAATTGAATACGTTATTTTTGATTGTATAAAAAACTACTCGTTTAACATCAAAATATTTATTTTCAATACATACTTAATATTGAATTATAACATAAATTTGCCAGTAGAAATATATATTATAAAAAGTTTATTACATTTATACATATGTTTACTCTGTATTATACATAATTTATTCATGAGATCACATACATTCAAAATATACTCATAAAACCGGCAAAATGGATTTTATGTATAATAGACATTTTATTTTAAAGGGTAATTATAGTTTAATAAGTTTTCCATGTTTGAACACCAACTATATATTTTAGTTATAAATCATTGTACCAATAATCCACTGAGAGACTATACGCTTTTTTATTAAAATGTTTCTAATATAAATTATGAAACTTTAAGAATATGAATTAATCTTTCAAATAAAATAGATATTTTGGTTAAAGAACTGTAGCAAAATACTTTTAAATATTAACATCTAAAATATTTAGAATGCCATACATTTTATTATTATAAATAATTATCATAATAGATAAGCTTATTTCATACGACAGTTTTATTTTATCATATAAAATAAGTTCACATTACCATCTTATATATTTTAATGATCTATTAATAATTGGTTGTGAATTTTGAAAAATTAGCCTTATAAAAAATAAATATTTAAATTCACATATTTTACTAATTTAAAATCGATAGTAATTTTTACTAAATTTTAAAGTACTATTTTGTTTTAATTATTGTTATTTTATACTTCAAATAATCTGATTGAATAGAAGTATTGCTTGAATAATATACTAATTTGTAAACTGGATTACTTTTTGTATACAATGTGATCACATTTATTTCATGTGATGAATATTTTAGTTTTTGCTCAATTTTAAAAATCAAAGATAAATCATCAATGTGAAAAATAATAAACAGGTTTAATTATTTTTGTATAAAGATTTATTATAAACCAAATTATTTTATACATATCAGCAAATGTTTTAAAGTCGAGCTCTGTTTTCATATTTATTATTTTATTTGACAAAAATACTTTATTATAATTTGAATCTTAAATAGACTATGCATATCTAATAAATACAGGATGTTTTTCAGTACAATTGATTAGACTATCAATTATATATTCAACTTTTTATATTTATAAAGGAAATAGTTAAAAATCATGTGATTGTAAAACCAACATTAAATTATAATAAGAAGGTAACAATATTTTCAAGTTTAAAAAATATTTTACAAGTATATATATTAGTATATCATTTAAATTTAATACTGATACGTAGTCAGAACAAAAACTTAATTTTATATATCTAGTTACCTTTATTAGTTTATTTAATAACATTCATATTTAACATATTAATTTACAAAGTTAAAGTCGCTTTATTTAAACGAAATCTTTCACGATTTATGATTCCTTGGCTATATTCTAGAGGCTTTTTTTATATATGGATTAATTTATGAGGTTCTTGACCCAGTGCAGCAACTGTCTCAATTGAGACAATCTTTTTTCCTTAGGTACTCATACCGCTTTTAGTCGAAGCCCATACCGTTTATCGGAGCCGGATCGATCCTGCAAGCAAGGCAGGGTATCTGTATCTCGGTACTTTTGGAATCAAACCAGAGTACTTATATCATCTTAGTGTCACTCATAAGCGTCCATATGGAGCCGTGCAGCTGACTTACCCGGTGTCCGCCTACTGTAGACATTCCAATATAAGCGGAACGTCTGCGTGCTGCTTTGGTATAATCCAGGCGCGAAATCTGTTTTTATATTTCCATGTTTATTGTTTTTCCAGATGCGCCTCCTTTGCTCTAAATAGATCTCAAGATATTTTCGTGAGTTGTCAATTTGGAAATGGGTGCATTAACTAATAAATGTGTGAAACTTGATGGCTTTTAAACAAACCTCTAAAACTCCCACCTCTGAAGAGGAATGAACAAAATTGGTAAGTTGGCCATCTACAAAACACACACATATGGATAGACAGTTTTAAACTCGAATTACAAGCTTGAACTTGTCCAGCAGTTTCTTACCACAAACTATCAGTAAATTCTTGTCTTAGTTTAACGTCATTTCGGACGTAATTATTAATTTGTAAAATATATTAAGCACTATTAAAACATATTTGAAATAATAAAGCATATAATATGCTATATCGACCATTATATAAACCAAGATAGTAATCATGCCTTTAGGGTTCAGGATTGCATATAACAATATGGATCGGAATAGAAATACAATATTCTTTTGGTTATCTCACAGCATGACCTTTACAAAAATGAAACATTCGTAACAATCGATATAATAATACACTAAAATAAGAATATGCGCCAAATATAAATCCAGATTCTTAATGAATTTATTATTTTATATCGATTTTTATATAAATATTCCTCTAATTACATTATATCTTCTTTATTTAAACCAGTAGTATTGCAAATTAAAGCCAGATTTATTATACTGATTTATAATTTTTTCTAACACTTACAAATATAATATTTATACTTCATGTCACAAACATTGTAATGAATTAGAATACTATAAAATGGCATTAATGTGTTTTATTTAATTAACATTTATTATTCTTATTTTTTAAGCGAAAAAATTGTTTTATATGACTTTTAACAACTTGAACCTTAAATTATTGTAATAACTGACTATAAAAACATTTTTATAGTTTAATCATTTTATATAATATGACTCTTTTACAATTTATAGCAATTTAATTAAAGAATTAGTTTTGTGTTATTCTTTGTATTTCTCTTCTATAACCTGCAGTTGGCATCCAGTGGTACTTGCTTCTTCGAATTTTTTCACAGCCTCTTCTGTACTTAAGTGATATGGTTTCAAGCGTCTTCGTCGATTGGATGTGTACCTCTATCGTATGGGTTATATTTTATTCCTTAAGATAATTTCTGTGGTACTTGACCACACCGTCCCATATCATAACATAAGGTTTTATTTTAGTTTTTGCTTTGTATAGCAAATCTAATTCATTTGACAAGAGGTCGTATTTCCTCTTCATCTCCATCCCAACAATTTGGAGATTATTTTGGCTCGTTATACCAACTTCAACTAATATAATTTATTCTCCTTCTTATAGTAACAAGATATATCTGGTTTATTGTTTTTACTAGTTTATCAGTCCTTATCCTTATATCTACTCGAATTATGGCTTATTCATTTTCCATGACCTCCTGGATTAAGTATATCATAGTTTTTTTGTTTTTTAAAAGCTGTATATATCGGCAAGTAGAAGGTGAATAACCTAGGCACCTCATTATGGCTTCGCGTATAGTCATGGCCGAGCAATCACAGCCTGTTTCCAGATGGTCGATCGACTTTTTGGTTTTACCACAATGCTGGCATTGTAAAGCATCGTCTCTCCAAAAAACGTTTCTATATTGGATATAGCAATAAATTCTTTCTGCACGAAAATCAATATTCCCATATTTCATCCAAGTAACAGAGCCTTTTAAACTAGCAAATTCATTTGAGCGGGTACTATATAATTTTTCATGTAATATTTTCTTATTAATTTCGTCTTAAAGGAGCTTACACTGAGCATTCAAAAGACTTTGGCAGAAACGTTTATCAGAGAGTATTTGAAGATGAGGTATAGATATATTAGATAAAAGTGATTCTTATTTTGCTCTTCAACTTTCAAGATCGCTGTTCGTCTTGATGAAATACTTTTATATTTTTTCAGCGTGTCTAGTAATTAAAGAAGCATATCCCCACTTTTCATCTCCATATAATGGAGACCTTTCTCGTTTCTGTTCGTAAAAGATATAACCTCTCTTTACACCCAGGCTTTAAGTGTACCTTATGCTTAACAAGAGCTTTTCGTATTTCATGATCAAACTTTAAAAAGTCAGCAAGTTCAAGTTTTTGTAGTCCAATGTGATAATTGACAAAAGAAATGGCGTGCTCGTTCATTGCTTTAAATAAATTTTTTTGAATTGAAATTAGAATCACCCAGCTTAATCATTTTTACTAGTAACATACATCTTACCTTCTCAAATGATTCTCGCATAATATTGATACCATGGTGCTCAATTATACCTAGGTACTTATATACTCCAGTACCATCAAGGAGAGTAGCAGTGTTTTCGCACTGTGAGTCATTCGTGGCCAATTCTCTCGGCTGCCATCCAACCCTATGGCCTTAAAGAAAGACTCAGTTTCTTTCACCATATTGCCCATTACCGTGCTGTTAGTTGCCAATAGTTTGAGATCATCAATAAATAATAAGTAATTAGTAGTATGCGAAATATCTTCCGCATGTATTGACACCTTTGGGTATATTTCATTAATCTTTCGGCTCAAAGGATCAATACACAGGACGAAGAGAAGAAAACTAAGGCTATCATTTTAAAATATCTCTTTCTTCACCCCTTTATTGACTATACTATCTGGCCCAGTTTTTACATCGAAGCTCCACTTAGATGTTATCTTTTTAACCGAGTACGTTATCCATTTGGGACGACCCAATTTGGATATACACTCTACCAAGTACTTGTGGTCGATGGAATCAAAAGCTTTCTTCACGCAATCCACGTTAACTTTAACAAGTGTCCGTGCTCTTTGTTTAGAGATAGATTGAGTATGGCCTGCTCTTTTGCACCTTGGACTCTCCTTACAGTGCCCAACTGGTTATCAGCTAGCAAACCTCGACGCTCAACCTCCAGCTGCATAACTCGAGTTACACATTTAGTTGTTTGCTTGTAAAGGTTAGACATACAGGTCATAGGCCTGTAATATGATCCTTTACTCGGATTTCCTTTGTGTAGATATGTGTTATTTTGATAAAATCAGTCGGCTTGCGCTTTTCCCTCTAAGTATATATCTCTTATTATATCATGAAGGTGCTTATTCACTGAAGATATATGCTTTATGAAAAAATTAAAGATACCATCGATGCCAGCTGCTTTCCAATTAGGCAGGCACTTTATAATATTTTCAAATTCTTTAAGAGTGAGGAAAGTGGTTGATTCGGTGAAGTCCGGGAAAAGTTCTACCAGATACTCGTCGTATCTATTACTGGTCTTATTTGTGGTTACTCACACTTTAAACAAATATTCCCTTATCTCACCGATATCCACCTGGTGCTCTGGTCCATCTACACCAGACAGCTTCCAGTAAAATTTACTCCTATACAATTCGAAGCATTGATTTTTACGTCTACGCTCTTTGCGCTTAGTATGAATTTCAAGCTTCTTCTCGTAAATACGAGCCAATTCTTTTAATGAAATTATCGCCTCTATTACGTCATACGGTTTTTCCAAGGTAAGGTTATACCTTTTCATGACTTGTTTGGCTGCTTTAATTTCGATGCCGGATAGCTTACTTCTATCCTTTGCCTTTTTTAATAACTCAATTGAGTTATTGAAAGCAGAGATTTTATTTTTAATGCTCTGCTTCCAATTTTATTGAAGCTTAGGCTTAAGTGAAACTTTCTGGTAGCACCACTGTACTGTTTAGAGAATCCTGGCAACTTCGCACATGGTTTTGGGAGGGTTGGTAACTATGTATTCTCCTGCGATTTGATTTAGAAAAAAAAATGTGGTTTTTATCAACCTCTACTTCTGGCACCTTCCGTGTCCTTTGGAATCCAGTTATGCTTGTGTTTATTTTCATTTGGTTATAGAATATGATTTTTAATTCCTGATGTACACTTGCGGCTTTAATTGTAGAAGTAGGTGATATAGAGTTTAATAATTTGATTTTTTTTTGGTTTGTCAGTAGTAGTTTTCTAGAAGGTCTCTTTTAATTGTATGAGCCGTCTTTTAAACTCCTCCTCACTAACCTCACGAGAGAAGTTTTTCACAGAACTAATCACGAGCCTTCTTTCACCCACCACGAGGCATTCTACCTAACCGAGTCGGTAATGCTTTCTAGAGGTTTCTAGGACACTCCTCGAGTGCAGAATTCACACTGTTGAAAATAGATCGTAAAACGATCATGCGAGAAGATGGTTGGACTTGATTAGAGAAAATTATCTCGCTGACTGCCATCGCAGGCTCAGACCCTTCCGCCACGTGCTCTGTTTTTAGGGATTTTTTGTTTTTGCATCCAGAGCTTGTTTTTTTTTTACACCCTTCCATTGAAAATTGAATTTTAGTAAATATTATAACTATTTCTTTTTATAATTATAAACTGCATTTTATAGATTGCTTTTATATCATTATTCACTAGTTATCTAATTTATTATGCTTATTTTTTTGTTTACACGTACTATCATTTTATAATATTTTCAATGCTATTGATGAAATGTATGCTTCGGTCTTAGATTGAATTCCTTAACATTTTTTAATGAAAAATATTTTTTATTTTACCCATAAAATGGCAAAGCTAGAAATACAAGCAAAGAAAAGGATTTTAAAGGAACTAAGTGCCCTTATGGAGGAGAAAAAAAAGCCTAAGGAAGAAACACTTTTTCAGTATTATGATATGAAACCTGTAGATGAGGCTAATATTTTTGAATGGTACGGAGTTCTTCGACCACCAGCCGATTCAGTATATGCGGGCGGAGAATTTGAAATTAAAATCACTTTTCCATCGGACTATCCGTTTAAAGCACCCAAGATTGTTTTTATTACTAAAATTTATCATCCCAATATTAATTCCAATGGAGTAATTTGTTTGGATATTCTGAATGATAATTGGTCCCCTGCTTTAACAATAACAAAAGTAATGCTATCACTTGTAAGCTGGCTTGATGATCCCAACCCTGATGATCCACTTGTCCCTGACATTGCGAGGACATATGTTACCAATAGGGATCTATATAGGCAGAGAGCAAGGGAGTATGTGTTAAAATATGCTACTAGAAAAGACTTCCATAAGCGAATGTAATAGAAAATAAATATATATTCCGAAATAAATTTATTTATATATCAGAAGTTTTATTATTTTATTTCGTAGTAAACAGGTCCTGTTGGACATACAAGCATTGCATCTTATGTCTTTGTAAAATAATTTTCATTTTTATTATAATACGAGGGTGCAACCATAGTATATATATAATTGCTATAAATGAATATAATACTTTTTAAATATAATATCCTCAGTTATTATTAATATTTTAATTTATAATTTTTATTAATGCGATATAATACTTTTTTTTCATATAAAAAGTTTATTTCAATTAATAAACACATTAATTTGATCTTAGATTTATGGACATATCGCTGGGGTTAAATTTTAATCAATATATTTTACAAAAGGTTTACTTATGATGAAATGCTAGATTCATACATTAGTGTCGATCTATTTAAATATGCCACATTTAATAAAATATGCATATGGCAGTATGGAAAGTTTTTTTATATTTTATTCCAAGTAGTGAAACAATTATTGTCCGTTCTTATCATCGCCATGATAAAAACTTATTTTGATGATTTAAATTATAATAAATTTAGTCGAATTGCCTTTAAGGAAACCAATTGTATTTTACATAATTATATCTGATATTAGAATATAAAGCAATTATATACAGCTATCTATATAATTAAATATTATTGCCTGTCTATTACTATTTTTGCTCTTCTAAACTTTCATGCAGGTATGCTTCCTTTATTTATTAAAAAAATAGAAAACTAAAGTTTAAAATATTACTAGAAAGTTTTTGTGAGATATAAACTATTATATCTGTTTGTTTGATTTTTACATTAACACTTCTACTTTCCTACTTTTAAAAAAGCAGTGGCTATATTGAAATTTTAAAATTACTTGTTCTTTAGTTGTATGACAATTTAATATCATATTACGCGTTTTGCCACTTTAAATGTATTACCCCACTGGAGAAATAGCAGTTTCTAATATTATTTCTTGAGACATCTTTTTTTAAACATATAGATTATGTTTTCTTTTGTCATTATTGAAAACAATAAGCTGGGGGCTTTAAAAATAGCCTTCCATTTTATTAACTAAATAAGCATAAATATTAAAAATAAAACGAGTAAAATATTTAAAAGGTTATTTAATTTTATAGTCATATCAAATGTTTTATTTCGAATATTCGATTGATAGCCATATCTTTTTTTTTTCAATCACAATTATAAGACTTATATAAAGTTTAGTAGATTTAATGAAATAATACAACACATAGGAAATATAAACCTTTGAAATAAAAATTTCAAGCAAACGGTAAATTAAATAAACTTTAAATTTATGTATAAAAATATGTTTATTATGTGATATATTTATTAGCTGTTACGATAACATTTACAAAATAATCTGGAATTGGCATATACATAAACTTTTACTGATATAATAACATTATATTTATTATGATTTTAATAAAAATTATTAAACTTAATATTCGAAATTAAAACATGAAAGTATAATAGTAAATGCAAAGATGATCGTTTTTAATTTACAACATAAATGAGATAGTTAAATCAATTCAAGTTTTACTGAATAATGAAATTTTGTAATATTAAACAGTTTATTAAATAATTTTGTCGTTAAAATATCAATACAGTTAATATTGGTGAAATGGTATAAGGAAGTCATATAAAATCATTCATAACTTTAAATATCAATCATAAAAAATACAATATAATAAATATGCCTATAATATTTACATTTTTATATCAAATCAATATAGTATTAAATTGCATATGTCATCGAAGTATTAATTTATGGTAAATTTAGGATGCATCTTATAAACAGTATTTGTTATAGCTAATACTGGATATCGTTTAAATATTTTAATCAAATATAATTTAATTTAATATAATTTTGTATTTAATATTTTTTTCTTCAGTATTATTGATATCTTTAGAATTCTATTTCTAATAATAACATATTATTATAATGCTGTGAAAAATATACTAGACCATGATAAACTTAATATCATGGTTTTAACTTGTAAAGTTTGATCGGTATTAATAAACATACCATTTAAAATATAACATCAGCTTATTATATAATTTGTTCATTAATAAAGTTAAATTGATTTACATATTGCTTATAAAATTTATATGAATAGCTTATCTTATATTTTATGAAAATTTATCATTTATTAATTTATTATACATATATCATTTTTTTATTTACATATACTTTTTTTTATAACAACACTACTTACTATATCAACTTGCTTTATGTTTTATTACTACCATGTAATACTGATGCTTATTATTACGATTAATTCAATAAGTAAGTATTGCATAATACTATTCCACTAAAATGATATATTATCAAATCAATTACTTCGTCTCATTTTAAATGACTTATCTATTTAAGCTTTTTCTGAAAATAAATCATTTGATTAATCTATAGAAACCATATTTAATGACTTATTTGTTACATAAATTTCAGATAAGGCAACTATTTATAATATAATACTCACACAGATTTGAATTATTTATAATTTTTTAAAATCTAAAAAAGGAAATATTAAATAAAAATATTTCATATTATTATTACTATAATTAATACTTTTATTTGTCCCAAAATGGCAAAAGAAAGCGATTGCGATGCTATAATCGAAAAAGCAAAAGAAAAAGCAAAAATGTTAATAAAAAACATGGAAGAATATGGTCTCAAAATAGAAGGAGTAATTACAGACGAAGATCTAACACCAGTGATAGGGCGATGCTGTGAAAACGTGCTTGGATACCAGAAAATGCCACTTGGAGTGTCTAATCGAGCATTGCGAATTAATAACAAGGAATTTTGGATACCAATCTGTACAACAGAAGGGGCATTGGTTGCTTCTATGTGTCGAGGAATCAAGCTTTTGAATGAATGTGGGGGGATTGAGGGAAGTGTTGAGAATTTAGGAATGACACGTGGATTTGCTATTGGATTCCCTAATTTTGGAACTGCCTTGAAGTTTTACCGGGAATTACCCAATTTAGAAGAAGAACTGAGTGACGTCGGAAATTCAACAAGCAGATTTTTAAAAATAAAAGAAATAAAAGCCAAGCAAATACTTTCAAAAACTGTTTTTATTAAAGTAAGTGCGTATACTGGAGATGCGATGGGAATGAATATGATAACTAAGGCATGCAATAAAATAGCACATCGTATTATGGAGATGTATCCAGGAAGTAGATTGGTGTGCATTTCAGCCAACACATGCACTGATAAAAAATGGTCAGCTGAGAATTTTGTTAATGGAAGAGGACGAAGAATATTTCTTAATGTAAAAATAAGCGAAGAAAAATGTAAGGAGATTTTGGGAGTTAACATTTACGAAATTTATAAGGTTTATCATACAAAGATAGTTCTTGGTAGTGGGCTTGCTTTAGCAAGTGGGAATTGCCAAGCAGCAAATTATGTCGCGGGAATATTTATAGCTTTGGGGCAAGATGTAGCACAAGTATTGGAAAGTAGTAATTGTATGCTAAGTATGGAAATAGTTGGGAATGAATTAGAAGTTTCCCTTTTTATGCCATCACTTTGTGTTGGATCAATTGGAGGTGGAACCCACCTCGAACCTCAAAAGAGTTTTATAAGTCAATTTTATTTGGAAGACAACCCCGATTTTTTTATTACTGATAGGAAGAAGGATCCAGGAGTAGCACCCAACTGGATGGCTTTGGCAATAGCGGGTGCCGTTTTAGCAGGGGAATTATCTCTTTTAGGCTCGTTGGCAGATAATTCCTTAATGAATGCTCATCTTAAATTAAACAGAAAGAAATAAGAAATACATTTTTTTTAGTTTATTAAAAGAATAAAAGGAAATAACAATAAAATTTTGAATATTTCAAAAGGTTTTTCATGGTTTGTTGTTTGTTTATTTGAAGCTTTTATTTCCACAGGTATAGTATCCCTTATTGAACTTTCATTTGATATATTATCACTTATAGTATTTTTCGGAGTATTATCCCTTATAATTTCATCTTTTAAATTGCCATCTTTTAATTTTTTTGTATCATTTTTCACAATTTCATCCTCAATTTTATTTAACTTTTTATTATCCACTTCTAATGAAGCATCAAGTGAATCATACGAGGAAGTTGTATCTTTTTCTGGTTTTAATTCCGTGCATACACCCAAAGCATTGCTGTAGCACGAAAGCTGGAAACCATTATCACGAAGAATTGCAACTACCCGTGGAAGTGCTTTAACAGACTCACTGAAACGATCTCTGAAGGTTATTTGCAAGGAAGTAGTGCATGGATCTGATTCTTTTATTGTAGGTTCAAGATGATCCATAAAATTAGGCATTTCAATATCTTGGCTATCTAGGTTTGGCCTGGTTACTATTAATCCTTTGGATTCTGCCATCTTTTCTGAATACTCATCGTATCCACAACGTGCTAAACGGGCTAATCGTGGCTTGAATCCAGTTACCAATATAAATTTATCAATATATTTTTGTATGACTTTCTCACTATCTTCATTCTCGTTTAAATAAGTCGTAATAGCCAAACCTACTTCGTAATCCTTAGAGATTCTACTAATTAGTTCAGGATCAATAATCTTAAAAGGATCAACATATAAAACAATAGGAATGTCATTCGATAATTCGATCAATTTATCAAAATTCTTACTAGGTCCTTCATCAAATGATATTACAGCCAACCCATTCCTATTAATTACAGATTCTCCCATAATCAATGATATAAAATAAAATAAATAATACATAATTGATAATAATATTCTACTTTTATACTTTTATATTTTATGCAAATGCATCATTCATAACTCCAATTTACCTATTATGGGTAATCATAGCATAAATAAAAAGTATTTTTACAAACAAATTGACTATAATAAACTTTTAATTATAATATAATTATATTTAAAATTATGCATTATACGATAATACTATGATCATAATATACTCTTAATTATAATATATATTATCCTTTAAATAAAAATCATGCATTATAAAGTAACAGAATTTTAATACAAACCAATTTATTTATCATTTAATAAAATATATTAATGCATCTTTTATAAATTTATAAAGGATGCTCAATTCATAATAGGTATAATATAACAATATTTAAGTTTATCAAAACTCAAGCAGGATAGAGTACATATATATTACTTATCTAATATTATTACCATACAAAGCTAGTTGATAATTGACTTATCCTTGCATTCAGCTTATATTAAAAATTTATATGCCATTATAGTTTATGCATGCATTAAATTAGTTTTAATGCCATGCTTTTTTAAATAAAATCTGATCAATTTTTTGATGTATTCTTATCTCACAAAACTCAACACTATTGCAAAGAAAATGTTAATAAATGCACAAAAGTTGATAAACAGAATTAAGATTAAGCATATAATTAATAGAAAGATGGAATTTATATTTTATTATTTACAGACATTTATTTTTAACTAAGACACTTCTTAAATATATTTTTACAAATCCACTTATTTGAGATATACCAGCTGAGCAGTAAATTATTTAATTATTTATGTAAATTTATCATTTCAAATAATTAATATATTGTTGATCATTCTAAAATCTTCTTTATTGTTACAATTTATTTATAATTGTGAATTTTTAATTGTTTTCAATTTGTAAATTAATTCTGATATGTCATAATTCATTAATATTTTAAATTATGAAATGATATTTTTCAAATAGGAATTACAGGGTAATTATAATAGAAGTATAATAAATTAAATATTATCAAAAACTTATTAAGATAATAAGTGATGAGATTTTTTTGCTTTAACGTTGAAATATGATAATATAAAGCATCAGAGAAATTTATAACTGATTATCATAGTATATTAATATAGCTGTAAATAAAGCAAAACAATTTCTGATAAAATTTGTCCAGTTATTTATTTTAACAAAATTATATTTTTCTCATTTTTAACGTCTTTTTATTTATCTTATTTTTTTATCCCAGAAATGGAATTGGATTATCAAAATCTTGTCATAATAAATAATACAGAAGAGATTAAAAATGAAGAAGATGTAAATACCATGATACTAGAATGTGTAAAACAGATACAAACCAAGATAAAAACATTTCCTTCCAACCGTAAAAAAACAGATTTGATATATAAATTACCGGCCTCTACAATCAGACTACCACAAGCAGAAGAAATAAAGCCCAAAGAAAAAACTACATGGGAAAAATTTGCAGAGATGAAAGGTATAAAAAAGAAGAAAGGTAGATTGGTATGGGATAATGAATTGCAGAAATATATTCCTCGATATGGAAAAGGAAGCAGAAAAATGATGGAAAAAATTAGTGGTGTAAAAGAATTAGATGTTCCTAAAAATCAATAAAATATCAATCTAAGATATTATAATAATAAATATAATCTTGAATATTCCAATTTTTATTTTCTTATCGCCTGATTTCTATTTATAACGCCATATATAAATTTAAATTTATCAATAAATTAAAATGTAGAAATTATAAGAATGTTTAAAACACAATAAAGTTAATATATCAGAAGTTCAAATTTTATAAAGTCAAATTTTTATATAAATGAGTATAAGTAAAAAATATACAAAGTCATTTTTTCGGATAAATTATGTGACTAGAATATATCTGTAATTATAATTCACTCTAATAAGTACATTTTTATGATTCAACAATTATTAATTAATTAAAGAATAAAACCAGAAAATTAAATGAGAAAACAAAATGAAATTCATTCTATATTGTGTTTATTTTATATTAACCAGTTAAAAATTTTATTGGATTATTAAAATTCTATATTTTTTTAATAATTTGTTTGATTATAATATATCACAAATTAATTAACCAAATTTTTTAATTCTTTTGTATTTGTAATGTGCTTTTGGATCCAGTGTAGGACTTTTTATCTTGATATAAAATTGATACTTATATTGATGTCATATTCTAGCCCAGATTAACCTTAAAAGAAAGGTAAAGTATACTTAATTAGGTTTTTCATACATCAAAACAGAGCACCATCATCAACCCAGCATCAATTTTATTTAAGTTTTATGTATTTGATTGACCGGGGAGTTCTTATGTAGACATCCCAGTTATAAACAGAATTTCTGTGTGTTGCCTCGATTTAAAATATTAATTTAGAGAATTTGTTTTTATAAAATAGTATTATTTCGTTATTTGTAAAAATTTATATCAAATGAAGCTTAGAATATTTTCATGCGCCCTTTTTAGCAATTTATGCATATGAATAAGTATAACTTTATTGCTTATTAACTGATATTTAGTACCCTTCCTCAAAGAGATAATGAATAAATTTATTTAGTTGACCATTAATAGCAAACATAAACGGTTTTGAACTCAAATTTCAAATGCACACTTTTCCAGTATCTTTTAACACACAAAGATACTAATAAGTTATCATCTTAGTTTAACGTAATTTCGACGATATTATATCTCAGTCATAAAACTGATCTTTATATTTTTTATTTACTTATAAACAAATTTTATATTATTAATTTATAGGTTTATCCATTATAATTGAATATAGCATAATATTTATAGCTTTGACTTTCAAATCTTGCTTTATTATTTTATAGGCCTTTATTATTTTTTATTATAAATTTTATTAAAGCCATCAAATGAAATGCCAAGGGAAAGAATGCAAATGTAACAATATAACTGAGGAAAAGCTTATCACACAATATATAGATATACAACACATTATATGTTACAATGAAAAGTGTATTGGATCTATAAAAAATATATTCAGGGAATTTAATAGAAGAGATGAGGAATATTTAACATTACCCAAAAAAAAACCATTTTATTTACTAATTAAAATTCCTTTTATTTGTCGAGTCAATCTAACAAGTATATTAATAAGAACAAGTTTTCAGAAAATGAGATTATATAAAAATAGGGATCTGGAGTTTGAAGATATAATTGAAAAAAGACATGATGGTGAATACAATCTACCAATAGATCTTCATTATCTGAATATACAGATACGAGGTGGAATGAGAGATGTATCAGTTTTGCATATTCTTCTAATGGGAGATGAAAAAAGTGAATTAAATTATTGTGGAATTAAAGGATGTTTATCAGAAAGTATTCAAGGGCCAATTATTACCGTTTATGAAGCCCGATCAAGTGATTCGTTGAGAATAGAACGAACAAAACAAATTTATAATTAAAAATATTTCATATAAATGATCATTTATATTCATTTAAATGAATTTAAGTATTTTATGAGTTGTTTGATATTATTTATATTTATTCTTTTAAGCATTTAATCTTACTTGTGGTGTATCAAACTGAATAAAGTGCTAAATTAAAAATTGATTTTATCGAGTATTTATGAAAATCAAAAATGCCTTATAGCAGGTCAGAGAGTAAAGTTGAATATATATATTAATAGAGATATAAACAATATTATCAATATAATAAAGTAAAATAAATCGATTTTCTGTGTTGTAAGATCAACTATGATTTTTATAATTTTTTTTCAAAATTTTCTGGTTCTATATTCTTATAGATAATCCACACGGATTGGCTGTGTATATAAAACCTGCCAAATATGACTAATTTTAATATTATTTTTTCTATTTTTTAGTTATTTTTATTCATAATAAATGATTCATAAATTTTATTCATAGAAGTCGGTAAATTAAATGGGCAATTTGTCAGTGCAATAGCTGAAAGGGAACAATATATCATATTCAGCGGGAATTATGATATATATAATAAATGCTAGATCATAATCCTACAAGCGAGTATAACGAGATTGTCAAAGGAAATTTCTTATTTATGAATAGATATGGCTTTAAACAATGGAAAAAGCAAAAATTCGCTTAGTTCAACAATTGTTGCAAATAAGCCGGTAGAAATCGAATTAGAACTAGAATATAATTAATATTTTAGTAAAATATAATCGATCTATTAAATTTATTTAAAATAAAAAGAAAACTTAATATTTTATGAAAGTAGAGATAACCAGTCATTATAAATAACAGTAGGTTAGATAAAGAAAAGAAATTACAACTTTTTCGTAAATAATAAACTTATTTTATATAATCAAGAGTGAAATAATTTTATATGTTATGACATTCTATTGGCAATAAAGAAATAGAGAGTTGACTAAAAAAGTTTTTTAGATACAAATTAAGCATATATCTAATTTACAGTGTTAAATAAAACAATAAAATAAAAACAGCAATGTAATTCTTGATTATTATAATATATTTGTGAAAATAGAATATGATTTCATCTCATAATAAATAAAGATATTTTTAGATAATAGAAAATATAATTATTAAATTATTAATAGTTTTTATTTAATAAATATTCTTATCCACAATAATATAACAAGTAAATTTTTTAAAATGAGATGAACTTTATGGATACATTAAATTGAAAGGTTAGAAATAAAATAAATGAAATATTTGTTAAGTTATTTATTATTTAAATTAGTAATAAAAAACTTCATATTAAATAATTTAATAACATGTAAATTTTATATATTAAAGACCTTGTATATGTTCTTAAATATTCACGAATTTTAATTTTTATTCAATCTAACTTTATTTAGTTTATTTCTATACCTCTTAATTCAATGTAACCATAGACTTTATTTCATCTGAAAATTTTACTTACGCAATTATCATGGATAAAAATATTTACCAATAAAAACTATTAATATTTTAAGTTTTCTATTATCTAAACATATCTTTATTTATTATGAAATAAAATTATGTTCTATTTTCATAAATATATTATGATAATTAAAGATTACAATTTATTATCATGCTTGGTTTATGATATTAAATGTCATATATTTAAATTTGCCAAATACTGGCTCTGATCAAACCTTGAATTTGAATTATCTATATAAAATAACATTCATGATCTATTGAATTATTGTTTAGATATAATTTTATTAAAAACAGGTAAATAATGATAAATAATAATCACTGTGTATATAATAAAACAGTCGAAAATATAGTCTATGAGAGTACGTTTAACAAGATTGTGGTAACGATATAAAAATAATTAAAAAGATAATTTAAGTCATAATATAAAATACATTTTCATTTTGTAAACATTATCAGAAGTAGGTGATTTCGTTAGATAATATATATCCAACATTTCTTGATTTTTTTTCCACACAGCGCAAAATAAGTATATAGGATAAAAATGAAGACTATATTATAATTAGTATTCTAATAATTTAGTATAATAAAAAAACTTTATTCTATAACAGATAAATTAATATATTTTGAGTATTTTATATTTACAATTATTACAAAATAACATACACTACTAAATCATAGAAAGGCAAAATATTCATACAATGAACAATTATATATAACTACATATGATTTCAATTACTAAAAATGCCATAATTTATGGGTATTAAAATGAAAAGTTTTTTCCGCAATTTCAAATTATGTTGTTATTAATTGTATTTATTTTTTTAAAATACAAGAATATTGACAAATTAAATAATTGAGGCTTTCGTAATGATTTATACTATTTTTTTCCAATAATAATCTTAAAAAATTAACGATAAAATATAATAATGAAAGCGATTTAAATACATAGAGTGCTGTAGCAAGTATATATATTACACCAAACCATTCAAATGTATGCTAGATATATATAATTTTATAAAACTTAGCATTATATTATAATATCGCTTTAAATATAGTATAATTACACATAAACAATCTGAAAATTTTTTAAAAAATAAAATATGTGTTAATCACATATTAAATTTCACAATTTAGCAGATCAATCAATATAAGTATAAAACTTTGGGTAATGTGTAAATAAATTTGGTTAATGTAAAGCATAAAATTTCTAAATAAAAATCGATCACTATAATTTTTAATAAAAAAACATATAAAAAAATTATATGCATGTATTTTTGAGTTAGACAATATTGCGCAACGATAATAAACACGTTTAAATTAATAAGAAAATAGTAAAAAAAGTTATTTATTGATATAAATTGCATCTTATTTTTCGAATCCCAAATATATCTTTCAGTTTTTTATCATATTTCAAGAATTGTATTTATGAAAATATTAATTTTTAGTAATTATTCATCAACGACTAAATTTTTTTATTATGAATAAGGTATTTTTAATAATTCAAATTTGAAAAAACTTTCATACAACATGCGCTAGTTAAATAGCACTTTGTTATTATCATTCCGATATTTGTTTGAATTATTAAAAAATTTTTCTCTTATTATATTGATTCTATAAATCTTGCGCTTTAGCGCAAGATCATATTTTGCACAGGCTTTGGTTCAGAAAGGAAAATAAATACTATTAATTTTTACCAATTAATTAATACTCGAATGTATGCTATCCTAATTACTATTAATTACAACAACAAGGCTAAGATAGCATATGGTTTGGAGTATCGGAGTCTTATATATTACCCTAAAAACAACTCAACTACCACCCGCCTGCCTTCAAAAGCACCTATAATAAAATATTAGAGGGTTCTAGTTTGTTAGCCATGGGAGTGAACCAAAGTATTAATGTGATCATTGTCAATAGATACGACCGTTTTCACATGTAATACCATTTGAAGTAGTCTTTTGGTTATTGAACTTATACTTCACATTGATGCTAATCTACCGCTATTTCACTCGTAGGAAAGGAGCTAATCATAAATGATATATAAGTTAATCTGATCTGTGTTTTTAAATACACCTAGATTTAAATTCATAATAATATACTACTCGAAGCTATACTATCATGCTACATGAGAAATATATTTATGCAGTGAGTATCTTTATTTTATGATGATCTACCACTCTTAGGATTTAATGTATAATTAATAGGTATGCATTTTTTATTATATGTCACTCTATACATATTATTCTTTAGATGATTTGTGATATACTTGTTGCCCAGCTTTCGTGGGAATAAGTAACTTTTTATATATTTAATCTCTAGTGCTAAGTGTAAAGTAACTATAATTTAGTTATATGCTGTAATATACATATACCATTTGTTCATTATTATCTTTACTTCTTTTTTATTCTACGGTTGAAATGTTTTCTCTTATTTGTAAAAAAGTAAGAAACCAGAGAGATACTGTAGGATAGAGAGCTGTGGTATATTTTCTCGTAATTAAAATGTTTGCTTAACTCTCAAGTTGACTAATTTTTTGTCAGAATTTGGAAAAAATAAAGACTTTTTTAAAAATCTTTAGTGTTACTTGACCCTTATTTTTATGACATTTTGTTGCGTGCCATGTGATGTTATGCTTTAATTTAACGTCTATGGCATCGTATCAACAAATAAAAAATTATTATATAGTTTAGCAAAATAATGGTATTTGAAAATTTTTACTATATTTATCGTGTAATACTAATGGATGAAATATGTGAAAAAATTAGAAATATGGATAAGTATTTAGATGTGCTGCATTACATAAAATATCGATCATACTTCAAAGTAAGATAATATTTTTTGTCAGCATTATATCATGGGATGTATGAAGTTATTTTATTTTTATACTAATTTCATTACAAAAATTTATATAATAATATAAATGATAAATTAAGATTATTCTTCTATTTAATATTTATGTTATCATAAGCAGTACAAAAAATAGCAAACCTCTATATAAAAATGAATAATAATCTAATAATTATAAATTAAAAAGTGGAAGAATGATTGCTCCCCACTACAATTATGCATATAATATATAAATTTCAATGATTACAGTCATTTGAAATGGTTTTATAGAGATTGGAGTAAGTGCATAATATTGATGGAAATATGTCACTATTATTAAAATACACACATCATTATTATGAAGAAAAATAGCACATATTTATTACACGATAAAAACCAACAATATAATATAAAACATACTCCTAAATATTCATGGAGTATTTTAAACACTTTCATGCAAAGTTTTTAAAAATATAAATTAGTAATAAAAAATATTCAAGCAAAATGGATTCTATGCCTGATTATTTTTTGTAATAACGTAAATTAGATACCTACTCTCTAATGAATATATGAAAGTGCTTTATATATTATAAAAACATTTAATGAATTATTTTTTTTAACATGACAATTTATTTTTATTGGCGTATTATAATAGTTTAGCCTAAAAAAAATATACGATATATGAAAAATTCATTATATGACTATGTGATAATTCTTTTTGTACAAAATTTAAAAATTAAAACATTTTTAATATGTTTAAAATATCCTGAAAAAATCATACTATTAGTTTATGTTTTGAAAATTAATCAAAATGAAGGGTTGAAAATATTAACAAAATATTCACCAAATTAATAATATTGATTATATTCTAGTGCTTTATGATTCATGCGAATTTTTTTTCAAAAAAATGTTGTTGTCGTTATCATAGATCGCTACATGACAAAAAAAGTAAACGAATTCATTTTTATAAAATATATAGTTATTTTTAAAAATGTTAAGTATACATATTTCTTGTATTCGTATCTAATAATTTTATTATTTAAAGTATATAAAATATCTTTAAACGTGAAGAAGGGTATTGTAATAAGTTTGCTCATATGTCGAAAACATTTTATTTTAAATACGAAAAGTACTTAAATAAAAATAAATATGGCAAGTAAATAATAGAATTTTAAATGCATTTTATATAGAAAATTTTACGTAAAGAATATTACAGACATATTAATTAAAAAAACGACTAATAGAAAAAATTTGATTCAATTGCGAAGGAAGAATAACAAATACAGTTAGTGTGCAACTATTCATGAACCAACAAGTATAGCTAAATATTTTTTATAAAAATTAGAAAACATGAATAATAACTTACGGAAAGATAAGTGCATTACTTTTACGAATATCCATATTATTTTTTTGAAATTGTTATTAAATGAATAATAATTTTCGGATAAAAGTTATCAAAAAAATAAAATATCTTGTATTAAAAACCAATTTGTTAAATCGGTTGTTTTAATACCATAGTTTTAATTGATACATTAATGCTAATTTAATGGTTCATTCACAAAAAATAAAGGTAAATTAAATATGTTAAGTATTCAATATGATAACTGTTGTTTATGGTTTACATAAAAAACATTTCTCACTAATATATAAAAATGTAGAGGATTTATTAGTACTTTTATAATTGACTTAACAACATATAGCAATGCATTATGAATATACAAGATACTTTTGAAAACTAATATAGTATTATATGTTCAGTTTGCTAACAAAAATGTCGTAATACATACTTTTCCAATCAAATTTAATAAAGATAAATAAAAACAAATAGTCTTAAATATTATGATAATGATCAATACACTTCATTTAACGATTTTTTAATTTTATTCATGTAAATATTTATAAAGTAATGATAAATCATATTTTCATTTAATTTGAAAAAAGCCTGTAAATGCTGGCGTAGTTTATTAACATTAAAATTTTAAATAAACAGTTATTATAAAAAAATGAAAATTTTATAATAAAAATCTTAAATATTACCGATTAATTCACATTGAAAAAACCATCTTTTTTAATACGGTCATAAAATATATAAAAAATTTAATATTTTAAGAATACAAGTGTTCACTCATATAAGACTATAACAGCAAACAAATGGTAAAACCAAATATTGTGGTGTCAGTTATTTTTGCAGTTTTGCAAAAATAAACAAAGATATTAACGTATTAAAATTTTTTTTACGTTGCAAATTAAGTTAATCAATAAAATATGAACATTATACCTATTTTTAAAATCAATATCTATAAGAAAACGCTAATGAAACTGTAAATAATTACAACTAATCATTTCAAACATTTTAGAACAAATGCATATCATGAATATATACATGAAAAATTTATTGCGATTTCAAATTTTATATAAAGAATAAGAGGTGATCAAACGCTCATATCAAAAATTAGTATGAAAGAGACGGTTAATAAGATACACTAGTTGCTTCAAGTAATCATGCCAGAAATAAACATTTGATAAAAAATGCAGACACTTTAGAAAAATTATAAGTAAAAAGTATTTGATATATAATACATAACAATTCATGATGACTAATATAGAGCATATAATCTATTTTTATATCATGATAACATATATAGAAATAGATATGTCAATCACGATAAAACTCATATAAATTCAGTCAATAGAAAAGTTCATAGATGATGAAATATGAAAATGTCTTTAACATAGTCTAGAATTCTACCTAGATCCGAAAAAATTATAAAAAGATAATTTAACTGAATATGTAAAATTCAGAAGTTAGATATACAAAATCATAATCAATAAAAGTAAATAGATAATTTAAAAACAATTTGAATATGTAAAAGCTCATACAGAAGTTTAAGCAAATTAGATTATAATTTATGTTTGCAGTCACAAAAGATGTAGGATATATACAAATTTCAACAAATAATAAAATTGTATGCATTGCTATATAGTATTAGTATAATACAAAAAAAAACATAATGCATATGGTGATATTTATTCGTGATAAGATTCAAATCATGTAAAGCATTTAAAATAGAAAGTTTTAAATAATGCTAGAAAATCATTAAATATATTTTTCATAATATTATTTTTCTTTATTTAAAAGTACGCAGGAAGAGAAAAGTCGATAAGATAATATTCAATAGAAAAGTCATTTCAATATATGACATTTTGCTACGAACAAATAATATTGCTTATGCAGATTATACTGTTTATAAATTAGGTATATGAAAATAATCGAAATTGAAAAATTATATATTTTTGTAACGAATGTTATACAGTTCGTAATACAGAGTAGCAACGATTACCAGGTCATTAAACGCAATAAGAAAAACGTCCCTTTAATAATAATTTAATATATTAAAGTGAGTTATTGTGAAATTATAGCTCAGGCAATCAGTAATAAATCTGTAATATTTTTGATGAGCTGTAAGCATATCATTAGTTTTTCATAAATAATTACAAATATATTTATCATATTGTGAATTATGCATAAAGATTTATCAAAATTGTAGTGAAATCTACATTCGATGTGCGCAAATTTATGATTTTGGTTGTTGAATAAGCTGAGGTCTAAATAACAAAATTTAAAACATGGAAAATCAATTTATTTTTTTAGTTCAGTATAATATTATATTCAGTAAAGGTTTCTTCGAAAGAACGTTAAACTAAGACAAGAATTTACTGGTAATTTATGATAAGAAACTACTGGACAAGTTCAAACTTGAAATTTGAGTCCAAAACTGTTTATATGTGTGTGTTTTGTAGATGGTCAATTTCGCAATTTTCTTCATTCCTCTTCAAAGGTGTGAGTATCAAAGCTTAGTCAAAAAGTCAACAAATTTCACACATATATGGCATTTGGTTAAACACTTTTACTAAATTGACAATTTACAAGAATATCCTGAGCTTTATTTAAGAAGAAGAGGCGCATCTGGAAAAACAATATATACAAAAATATATAGGCAGACTTGCGCTTAAATTAAATAAAGCAGCAAGTAAATGTACTGGTTATAATCAAAATGTATGCAGTGTGAGGATTCTTGGTGATTATGCTATATGGATATATATGAACATTTAAGAATAACACTAGATTGATAAAAGTGCCCTGGTTTGATGCCAAAAGTACTGGCTATATATACTATACCTTACTAAAAGTCGATTCGGCTTCAATCGATTGTATGAGATACGACTTAAAATTGTATTAATACCTAAGGGAAAAGATTGTTCCAATTGAGACAGTCGTTGTATGGGTTAAATATTTTATTGCACATATAAAAAGAGCCTCTAGATCATAGCCAAGAATTCTTAAATTATGAAAGATTTTGTTTAAATAAAGCAATTTTGTTTTTATTATTGTACTAAATAAATATATGTTTATTTAATTTTTAATATAAATAGTACAAGATACTTTTTATTAAATAAAACATATGTATAGTTTTTCTACTCCATTAATTTTACAATCGTATTTATTAACAACAATAAATATTTTTTAATTTCAATGCATTTTATAGCTGAATTTGTCACATATTAAATACTATTAATAAGAAAAAGTGCCATAATTATTTCCAATTTGAAAGTAGTTTTTGATATGTAAAATCAAAACATATTTATAAAAATAAATCGTTAGTGAAAAATAATATTATGAATAATAGCATAAATATGATAGTCTAAAACTTCAAATATCAGGATAAATAAATGGTTATCATTTTGTTTAATAGAAAATAATATGATAAAAAATTAGTCTTATAGTTAACAAACATATTAAAATATATTCAATATAATCATTTGTAATATCTTGAGACTACGAAATTTAAAAATAATAAATTGATAAAACATTAAGTTTACACTATAAAATATACAAATAACATTATTTTATGTTAATTTTTATTATATATGTAAGTATGTATTCGATATTGTTTTTTGTTGATTAAATATGTCTATAAATTCTGGTTCAATGTGTAATAATAAAATAATGATTAATACCGATCTCCTTTTAAAAATAATACACAACTTTTGACTAGTTTTTATTTTTTAAAAGATACACAAATCAAAAAGTTCATTTCTTTAAAAAGTTATTATATAAAATGATATTTTAATAATTTAATATAAATATTAAATCTAATTATAAACGATATTTGTTATTATCTATTTAAAAAATATCAATATTATTTATACACATTCAACTCTCTTTGAAAATGAAATTTTTTTTATTTGTGTGTACTAAATATATTATAAAGAATCAAATAACAATCATATGAATTCATAAACTTTCATGACGAATGATATTTTGTTAAGCTAAAAACTTACGATCAATAAAGTAAAAATTTATAACATACAAACCGGTATTAATAAGTGCAAAAAAACAAACAAGCTAGTTTTAATAAAACATTATTAATTTTGCAAGAACGAGTGAAACCTATGCGGTTAGAACTTAAATATACATTCATTAAATTAAAATGGTATATAACGCACCTGTCGATTTTAATACATTTACTCATATTATAAATTTATTCTAAATTGTCATCAAAAATGTAAGAAACCACTTTTTAAATATTTTAATCACTATTTTAGTACACATTTAAAAATGTAATATATAAATACAAATATCTTTTTTTATTATTTCTGTTACGAATTTAAATTCGATTTTAATTTTTTGAAAACGAATATATAAAAAAATTTCTTTACATAAGTAGTATATTTAAACTAATTGTTTTTATTATAACAAACTTAAAGTGTTTCGAAATTTTTATATATTGAGTTTCTTGAAAAGTTCTTATACTAATATTATTAACAATATTCGAGCACACTGACCTTTTTAAAACACCAAGGTATTGTTTTTTTTCTATTTATTTTTAATTTCATGAAATGTAGGATGCTCAATTTCTGCGTATAAATACGCATTAACTGATAAATTAAATGATATTTATACTGTGAATTTTATAATTATATGCAAATTCAATAAAATTCGTATTTAAGTATTAATTTGCATATAATTTGTTATTACGATCTTAAATTGCAATATTAAAATTAAATCATCTACTCTCAAATATTATGAATAATTAGACGCTATAATTCTAAATTAACATATATATAAAAAAAAGTACGTTGATTTTAAAGCGTCATCACTTTTATTATATTATATTTATACTCTATTAAATACATACGACATTGTCTGAATCATCAAGTAAATGATAACTACAATTAACAGTAAATCATTATTTTAGAAATAATTTTTATAATATTGTTTTTTAAATTTAAACTTTTTTCTATGTGATGATTTTCTTTTGTTTATAATAATTATTATACGTATAAAAATCTCAATGTTAAATGAAAATACTTAAAAAAAGTATATTTTTAGTAATAATACATAGTTATTTCATGTTTTATAGTCAAGATTATGTCTATTTGAATGAATGACTTTCCAATTCTTACATCCTTTATTGAGACTTATAAACCAAAAGAACAGTAGGAATTTAAATTTTCATATCAATTTATTATCAAATAATTCTGTTTAAATTTTTCTAAAAAATTTCAAATTAATATTAAGCTAACAGTATAGATAAAAAACCGATTATATCATTTATTGTTTGCCAATTAAATCACATATTATAAAAAAATGTGAAATAAAGTAGTTATATATAGAATAAGTGATATAAGAAACGATGATTTGAACGGATTGAGCACATTTAAATAAACTTAACATATTAACGGTAACAAAAAACATATATAGTAAAAGATAAATATTGATAATCCATGTGATTATCAAAATATAAAATTCAAAAAATATAATCATTCTTACTATACAAATTTTCAAAAATATATAGTATTATATATTCTATTATTAAAACAGTGTATATATATAGCAATGCTAATTTATATAAAAAATGAAATTGTATTTAGTGTTATTCATTGTTTGTGTGAAATTTTTAAATAAAAATAATGAGTACTAATTCGTTTTAACGCTTTTGTGTCAAATATTTATTTATTAAAAATACATACTTGTTTTAGAAATTATTTATCATGTTAAAATTGTGATAAAACTAGATTGCTGAAGCAAGTGTTTTATAAATATTAACTGGATAATGTATGATTAACAATATAAAAATACGATATTATTTAAAAATAAATCTAATAATTCACAAATTAATAAAACAGTATATTAACTTTTAATACAAAGATAATGTAGTAAAAGATTTAAAAGCATTTGAAAACAATATAAAATATAGCATAATGTCTTTTTATAAACTTGTACTAAAAGAAAATTTGTTCTTATAAGCAAATAATATTAGAAGCAATAATATCTATAAACACAACTATATTTTTGTTTTTAATAATCAATGATATTGATTCGTTTCAAATTCGTATTTTAAATCTAAACACGAATCGGCTAAACATCAAATAAATTCACATAAAACATGAAAATTCGAAAATTGATTACAATATTTTTGAAAGTTTATTTCTTAATTTGATATAATCTTTATTAAGAAAAATACGCTAGTATTTTATCATATGTATATTTAAACTATCATTTGCGACTACTACTTATAATTGCTTTTTTATTATATGAAAGTCATATAGTATTTTTAAAAATAAAAGCTGTTTAATATACTCTAAACTTCTTGTTTTATTACAGTATTTCAGAATTTATGTATACATTAGTCTTTATAAATATAAACGAACAAACATCCTCTAAAAAGATCAACTTGTAAATCGAAAATTTACATTGTTTTGTATTCTTGTCAATTAACAAACTCTTGTTAATATACGCCTCCTGAATTAGAACGATACGAATGCCGAAATCTTTTACATAAATAATATCTATGTGATATTTATATTTTTATAATAAGCCAAAACACGGAATGTATTAAAAATTATCGACTTTCAATTTTATGTTAATTCATAAATAATAGTGCTACTAAATTATCTGACTTATATAACAAATGAATTTTTGAACTTTATTAATTTAATTAACATTTTTAAAATTATAAATGTACCATAATGTTGCTTTTATATTACTAGATTAAATGAAATGTTATAAACTAAAATATTTACATAATAATTATCGGATTTAAAATTATATAAGTTAGCATTAATTAAAAATTTATTACAATACTGTATACTTAATCCAAAAAGTGTAATACTCACTATAAAATCAATTTAACTACATTAAACTGTTTTATGACTGTTAAGCAGATATATTTATTATACCAAATATATTTGTGAATCTGGGAAAATTTTATTTAATTTATCAATATATATTGATAATTATATCTTACAAAAACAACAGAAATCTATGCATTATTAAGGCTTAGCCATTAAACGACAGTTACTTATTCATATCAGTCAATAAAGCATTTATTAAAAATTTAATAATATAGTTAATAGGTGTACTCAATATTTTAAATAAAAATTTTTCTTTTTTATTTAAGAAAACATAATAATGTGTTTCATTTATTATGACGATATTACGTGATACTATATTTAACACTGCAAGACTACTAATTCAACCTTATTCCTTTATACCCGATAACTATAAGACATTGAAAGAAATAAATTATTAGTATACACTTTTTACTTTATAATAATTATGCACTTTATTAAAAAAACATACAATGTTATAAAATTACGTTTCTAATCATACTCAAATATTCCATTATCGAAATTAATTTTATTTATACTAACATAAAATATTTATCAATGAACGTATTATATCAATAATATTTACAATTTAATATCGTTATTAGATATAACTATAACTTACTGTAAATATCTTATCAACCAAAAATTTAAAGTTGCGTAAATATAATTTAAAATAAGCGCAACATGTAATAATCGATAATACATATATTATTATAATAATTATCATAATTAAATAAATACAGTTTGTAATGGTGTAAAAATATTAGATTTTTTGTGTATTTAATTTAAAGTTCAGATTTTATTCATGAATATTTTTGAATTCTTGTATAAAAAAATTTTTATTTTATTTTTCGAAATATATTTGCATAAAATTTGATTTATGAACACAAATGTTCAAATCCAAGCATTTTCTGTTTTATAGTAAGCGAATTCGCTTAATAGTATTAATATATTGATTTTTCATGATTAACATTTTTTATTCAATACTTTGCCATATTATAGGTGTATAAATATTAACCTCAATATTAATTTAATAAGAGTTGATGTTTTTTTTTCTTCTATTAATGATAAACATATGTCAGCATCACCATCACAAAGATCCTTCATAACTTCTTCAAACTACTATTGATTATATGCCAATTTTATTTATTCGCCTAAATTATACTGAAATGGTCTTCAAGGTTAATTTAATGCGGTATATTACATTATCCCTCTACATTTGATGCTATGCTAACTTTAAAGTATCTTATATGAAATTTAGCCACTATACTATCTCATGTTATAACATGTGGTATCATTTCAGTTTCGACATTATTGATCCGAGTTTATTATTAAAAATATTATATTTGTCTTTTTTCTACTTCTCATTAGCTTGAGACTATCTTGGCTCGTTATTCTAACTTGAACAAAATTATTCTATTCAAGTTTTTATATTAAATAAATATATCTGATCGATCATGTTTAAGCAGAATATCACTTCTTATTTCGTTATCCATACAAATTCTGCTGTTTTATTTTCAAACAAATTTTAAACTAAGTGCTATCGCAGTTTGCTTTAATGTTTATATTCGTATTAATTTAACAATAAAAGATGCAAAATCTAAAAACATCGTGGTGTTTACGTATATCATATATATAATCATTTTTTTTACATTTGAAAACTAAGTAATTTACTAAGTATTGTCTTTATCATAATGCCAGAATAATATCTCATTTTCACCTCCGTAAATATTTTATATTTTAGAAATCGTAATAAATTGATTCTGCACCAGATTATTGCTCTTGAGTTTCATCAAAATAGAATATTCATTCAGAATTTATATTTTACTTGATCTAGCTCTATACAACTTTTAATTTACTTTATTTTGTTTATATTGTTTTATAGAAGAACTTTTTGTGTACATTCGAAGTTTTTCAATATAGTATCATTTATCTAATTTTTATTCTAGGGTAATTTCGAATTACATAGAAATGTGTCTAATTAAATTTTCGACTCTTAAACTGTACGCTTATTTTGATAAGACATTTTTGTATTTTACCAATGTTTCCTCAAGTTAATATATCAGGCACTCACTCTTAAATTATATGCTTAGTAGACCTTTTCCGTTCTATTTTGCGTGAGAAATAAAGTCTTTCTAGACAACTTGTTTTAATAAGAACCTTATGTTTAATGTGATATTGACGTATGGTTGTGATAAAGTGTGATAAATTCAGCTGGTATAAAGTGTTATAAGCCTATATGGTAGTGAAGTATTGTGCTGGCATGTTCGTTGATAAATTTTAGTAGTTTCTCTAAATTGGGCTTAGTTTTGCGCTATCTATAAACTTTTGTTAATAATTCTAGCATCAAATTGTCTAATAATTCCTTGATTATTCACCGTATTTATAGAAGCTTTAAATCATTTATTAATTAAAAGTGGTATACGAAAGTTTGTTTGTATGGAGATCTGCCTTTGGGTGTTTTCAGTTAAGCTTAAGAGACAACGTATCGATACACATTACGAAAGGATTGTTCTAAAATAATCGCTTTGTATTAACATTTTGTTAATCTATTTATTTATAACCGTTTGCAGACCATACATTACTTTTAGAGTTCATTCAAAAAAACGTTTTATTAAATTAATAGGATATTAATGATATAAAGAATCGCACACTTTTTTTACTTTTATATATATTGACTTAATATTATTTATATACTCATTGTATATGTTGATTAAAACACGGGCCTTTACACTTTAGCTCTTCGACATTATTAACCGTAAAAACTAATTATTTGCTAAGAGCTCTATATATCTTAGAACTTAATGTATAACAGAAGTCACAGATTCGTTAGAAGTTTGTAAAAGTTTGGCAAACGATTATTAATATAGTTATTAAATTTATTTAAAAAAAACCCTATTAGGATTGAATATATAATCACGCAGTAAAACTAGCTAGAATATGCTCTTCATTTTAAAAATATGTTTTAGACTTATCATAGAAGTATTTATGTATTTATGCAATATGAATTATAAAGAAATATAAAATACCATCAACTTCTGCTTATTTTCGATTTGAGCAAGTATGCCAATTACGCTTTCAAACTTTTCAGAAAAAAGATTGATATAGAATTAACATGATATAACTGATAATTAGTTAAATTCATCATATTAGTGATATACATATTGAATATATCGACGACATTTTCTTAGTACTTCGGCTTTCATAGCGTGTTATATAAGGGTTTTACGAAATCTTCATGCAGAATCATTTTTTGATTTTGTCTATATAGTCAATTTTTACGTAAACTCTCTTTACATTTGATATAAATAACGATTTTCTGAATATAAATGAGAGTATTTATTTACGCATACTATAGTCTCTGTTAGATTATAAATTTCTATTACGTTTAATTGAACTATCTCATAACCTTTTATTGCAGATGCTGTTTCGCTACTAAAAAGCTTGTTATTACATAAGTCATTATTTTTATTAATGACTTATATTATATTTTTGGTAATCATAAATCTATAAGATATAAACTTTAAATTTGAACAAACATCCTCATGTAAAATTATCAGATATTTTGTAAAGTAATATCAATGTAGAACATGGTTAAGTTAAAGTACAGACGAATAGTTTTACAGTAATAGTGTTTAATAATTAAAAAGTTTAATGCATATCTTCGTTGTTGTTACATTGCTAGTTTTCGAAAATTTCGTTATTCTTCATTAGAATTTTATTTATAAATATACTTTTTTATCATTTCAAATACTCTGTAATTATAAGTTATTTAGTGAAATTGCTTAAAAATTTCTCGTTTACTTTCATTGATTACTAATGCGCCACATTAATTGATTATTTACAGTTTTCAACTCTTACACTCTGATTTCACACTTTTACTTTTTACAGTGAGAAACAAACGCTTTCATTTAGCCTCTTCTATGAATACATGCAAACCATGTTCTTATTGTATAAAAACATTTTTGGCGACTTTTCCGGCGCTAATTTGGCACGAAGAATGATAGCATTTATAGCTGCCATTTTTGATCAATCTTAAGCAGTTCTAAATATTTTTATTATTTTATATGTTGTTTGATTCTTACTCCACATTCATAAGTGCATATTCGCTATCAAATCCATTTGTTAGTCCAGAATGCATTTTTTTTTATAAACCCTTCAATATTTATTTTAATTAAAAAATCAATTTTTTGTTTTTTCACTTTGACTTGTATTAATTAATGGTCTAAATAAAGTATATCTTGGCTAAATAGTTTGTTTCACTTACATCTATTAATATATTTATTTAGACTATTTTTGAAAATTTCGAATAGTCATTTCTTATTTATTAATTTTATAAAAAAATTTATATTATATTTTTCACAATCATTTTAATATAATTAATTATTATAATGAATGATGATTTAATATATTCATATATAACACATAATTTGATATATTTATATAGGTAAAATACAATATAAAATATAAAGAACCTTTGATTAATCTATATGCTTAGATTGAAGTTATCTTTATCAATTATTTAAGAAATTTATTAATCGTATATATATTAATAGCATTTCAAGAAATATTTAAGCATTAAAAACACTTGTTTATGTTGAAAGTAAAGCTCGTATGGTGAAATATTTTTAATACTTTGTCTATGAATCGTTGATATTCCATAATTTTGATAAATATATATATTGCATTAAAATGAATATGATAATATTTTTTTTCTCAAATTCTGTATCGATTTTTATAAAAATCATAAATAGTAAATCATAAAATAGAATTTTATGATTTACTATTATTTATAAGGAAAGTATTATGTATTTTTATTGCTTTGATGTTGAAAATATAAAATTATTATTTTTTTAAAAGTTATAAGCAAACGCAAATTTTTATCAAAGATACAGTCATCAGTAAAAATAAAAGCTGTAAATACAAATGACATAAAAAATTTATTTGATAAAACAATATATATTACAAATTGATATAGTAAACATGCATTAAAACTAGACATATATTTTCATTGATATATGCTGATTAATACCATCAAAATAAATAATTTTCAATTTTTATGTATTTTAAGAAAAGTTATATTTATATTGACTAATAGCTCAATTAATCCTCAAAAAATTAATCACTTATTGATTATTTATTTAATATATCAATTACATACTATTATAATATGAATTATAGACTTAAAGAAATAAATATTTTTCGACAATATATTTTATTTTTTAGAAAACCTATACATTTTAGCTTTATAATTTTCAGGTCAATCTACTAAAATGTTACTCAAGAAAAAACATGCAATTTATCGTTGAAATAAGCATGAGTATAATAATATTATGTATCGAGAAGAAGAGTGTATATAAGAAGTTTAATAATTATGATATATTTGGAAATTAGATTTTGCAATATTGCAAGTGATAAACAGTCTATTATAAGAATTCATTGGTGTATATAATATAAAATATCAATTAGCATAGATATATTCACTGAAAAAGTATATATTACAGAAATTACATATATGAAAATTTAGAAACATAATTATTAAATATAGTCAATATACTTGTGAAAAAAGTAAGTATATATTTGCACAAAAATATAAAATTAGTATATCAATAAAATCTATCATATTTAAATTTATGAAACATATTATACGACATATTTACACTGATGATTAATCAAAATGTAATATATCTAATAATAACATTAACATTATTAAAAATTTAATACAAGTACTTTGATAAACAACAATTTAGTAAAAATAAATTAAAATTTATCTTTAATCGAGATATATTTTAATTGAAAAGTATAAGTATCTATGATTATTAATCGCATTCAGACATAAAAATAAACTATTTGAAAATTTTTTAAAAAACATTTTTATATTTTTTCGCATTAAATTGAAAATTGACATTATTAGTATATTGTTTTATTAAAAAAGCTATTTTTATATGCTCATAAATATTTATAATAAAAATAATAAATATATTTTTTTTTAATTTCACAATCAGAAGAATTGAGAAATGCATGCGCAAACTGTCAAAAATATACAAAAATCAATAGAAAAGTGTATATAATTAAAGAATATATCAAAATTAATATAATTTTTTACATGAATGTTTTTTCAAAATTATTTGTCGAGTTTTATATAAATATATAAGATTTCATAGATTACAAACATAATTTTATAAAGAAATTATATAGTATGGTTAATAATAATGATATATTTCAATTGTTAGATTCACTAAAGATTAGGTATTTTATACATTTAATTTTATTTGATAAAATCATTTTAATAAAATAATAATATATTTGTTTTTTTCGTCCGAAATGTAGGATAAAAGTTTACTAGTAGTTTTTTGTCAGTAGCTGCTAGACAAGTACAAAGTCAGAATCCGAGTTCAAAAATATCTATTTATGTGTGTCTTCTGTAGATGGTATACTTACAATTTTTTTTCATTCTTCTTCAGAGGTGGGAGTTATATAAATTAGTTAAAAAGCCATCAAGTTTCACACATTCATTGGTTAATGCACTCATTGCCAAATTTAGAACTCACAAAAATATCTTCAGTCCTATCTAAACCAAAGGAGGCGCATTTGGAAAAACAATGAATATAGAAATATAAAAACAGACCGCGCCTAGATCAAACCAAGGCAACACGCAGACGTTCAGCTTATATTGGAATGTCTACAGTAGGGGGACTCCGGGTAAGTTAGCTGCATAGCTCCATATGACGCTTACGAGTGACACTAGTATGATAAAAGTGCCCTGGTTTAATGCCAAAAGTACCGGGCTACAGGTACCCTGCTTTGCTTGCAAGATCGTCCGGCTCCGATATACAATATGGACTTTGAGTAACAGCGGTATGAGTACCTAAGGGGAAAAGATTGTCTCAATTGAGATAGTTGCTGCACTGGATCTAGAACCTCACATATTATTTCATATATAAAAAGAGCCTCGAAAATATAGCCAAGGAATCATAAATCGTGAAAGTTTTCGTTCAAATAAAGCTGATATTCGTTTTTTTATTTTTATGAATATTTTATATTTATTCTTATGAAATTAAATAATCTTGGAGTCAACCATATTTATCTAGTGAACAAATTATATTTATGAATTAAGTACATCGTTAATATTTATATAAAAAAATCATGTACACAAAATCAGCTATAAATTTAGAAACATTAATACAAAAATTTAATATAATCATGCATAACAAATTTTTATACGATTAATGAGATATATGAATAAATATTTTAATAATTTTAGAAGTAAAATATTTGCAAAAGTTTTATAACATAATAATATAATGTTATCTGATAAATAATTTTTTTTTTATTTTGTAAAAAGATGAATAGAAATAAAAGTGTAAACACAATTTCATATTTGTTATTAAAGCATTAAATATTATTGATAATTTACTTATTTCTATCACACAATCACAATTTCAAAAGTATATCAAAATCAAAAATATTGACACATAGTGAATTAATTAATAAATATATGAAAATTCAAATGACACACATTTTCCTCGCTTTTTATAAATACATTGAACACATATGGCTAGCATCAATACAAGAAATAATTATCATTTATTTAATTCCTGAATTTTTTATTTTGATATTAAATACCCTACAAGCACTCTTACAATTATAACTTATATAGTAAAACTAAAATTAATCTGCATAACGTTGCTATTTAATTAATTGCTATCTAAACAAAAATATGATTAATATAAAAAGTAATAATTTTGTAAAAAAATTTAAAATTGATACCAACTCGATAGATTTATAACAAAGTTAAGTACTTAATAAATGAAAGCAAAATATCTGAAAGTATCAATGTTGTTAATAAATTAACAAAATATATGATATTCTAATTGCATACTTAAACACTTTCTATTTCTTTTTTACATAAAAAGATCCATAATAAAAATTGTATATGATGATCAAATGATACTTAATTATATAGTTGAATATTAAGTAGAAAATTTATTAAAAAATATAAGTTATTGAATATGCATTATCTGATTTATCAATAATAATATAGTAGTTTCCTAGCATGTTGCATCTCTGACATTTATCAATTATCTTTTTCTTAATATTCACATAAATATAACAATCTTTTATCATATATACTAACGAATTTATAAATACAGTAGCTGGTTTTATTATGATTATTAATAGCAAGTTTTTAGTCAAAAATTTAATTAGAATACCTAATAAATGATATAAACATATTAAAAGCAAATCTACGGCACTGGTTGATACTTGCTATCCTAATGAGAATAAATGTTTATACTGACATCATAGATCTTAAATAAAATTTGCTTTATTATAATAATTGAAAAAATTTATCTAAACTTAGTAAATTTTATTTATTACAGTATAAAATAAATATTTATAAATAGATTTCGACTTATATATATATAACATGTTTTTCTTTGCAAGAAAGTGTATTTGATTTAAAATTTCAATATAATAAAATACTTTTTATAATGAATTATTAAAAATTAGTACATTCTTCAATTATATAAAAAAATTTGTATATATAAAAGTAATAGTTGTTTTATTATGAATGAAATATCGTGGTGTTAATTTTAAAAAATATTGTTAAAAACAATGCAATTCTTCTGAATACCTAATAAAAAATTCGATATTTAATAATATATAAGTTAGTGGCAACTATAAAATATCAATTCAATAAGAGTTTAATACTAAAAAACAC